>JAMAFX010000014.1:0-190638 GCA_023625875.1 Trichocomaceae sp. PYS4502
CATGCAGGCTCGCTGTCAAGCAGTAATAGATGCAGAGGGAGGGCCCATTCCATATTAGATAGTACAATTTGGGATTAGTTCAATGGCAAAAAATTTGAAGTTGATAGGCTGGTATATGGTATCCGTGCACCGTACTAACGAAGTTACCTGGGTAGACCATAGTATTTTGTGCAATTAATTTGGAAGGCGAATGTAGTAGGAACAGGACAGAGAAATATATATATATATATTGTCAGGCGAACCGGTCTTCTTATATGATGATATTTAGACACCCTCTCAGTCTTCCTCGGTGAGACATAACTATTCGTTCTACATACATATCTAGGCCAAGTACACTAATTCAAAAAGCTAGACGTTTTCAAACAAGATGCCTGAAGTCTTCATCTCCCTCGCCAAAGTCCTCTCCTGGGACGAGGACCGCTCTCCCGCAACCCAATCCACCTTCCCCCGCTTGACACCCGCCACAGTGAAAATGAACCTGAGTGAGCTTAACGCCGAGATCACTAGCAGCTACCAGATGCTGTACCTACCTGCCGGAGGTGATCGTGCGAAGGATGGATCTGCTGTCTTTATCTTCACCGATCTCGTCGAGTCGCAGGATTTCCACGGCAAGGCGGGCAGCTTTATGACGCAAGGGAAGGGAACATTCGATGCAGTGAAGTTTAGAGTGCAAGGATCGTTTGAAATTGTGCCTGGAAGCGGTAAAGGAGAGCTCGGGGAGATGTTTACAAATGGTGGGAGTGGAAGCTTCGAGTCGGACGAGAAGAATCCAGGTCTAGTTAATTATAAGTTTGTATTGTCTGCGTAATCTCCGCGAGAAATAGTCGATTTCCTGATATAGAAATAGTGCTGGGCTGCATACAAAGGTGCGTGTCTACTGAGAATACCAATAGGGCTCTTCCCGATACTATATAGTTAAGATATTCGATGTGCATATATTGATAGCAAGACCGGAATACAATGTGCTTGGAAAACACAGCAGATTCGCAACGCCAAACATCTACCACTAATATGCAATGCTGCATCTTGAAAAACACTCACCTTTTTCATCTCATCATCTTAGTGGCATGACCACTCAAAAAGAGCAACCTAACATCCTCGATCTTCTAGCTAGAAAGACACCCACACCTCAGTTGACCTGAGGTTAACCTGGCGTGGCGTACTGATTGATCCTTCTAAGGGACCTAGGTAATTAGACGAAGATCTGATCCGAGCATCATGAACATTCCCCAAATGGAAGATGCAGTTGATATCTCGATTCCTGATGAATTCTTTACATATGGGGCGTTCTTAATGTTAACCAACTTATCTAGCAAATTGTGATCAACATCAGCCCAAAATATCAGACAGTCCTGATTATGATGCATGATTTTTTGAACTTTAGTATCCTATCTATCTAGATATACATAGAAGAGACACAACAGAAAGAGAAAAAAAACGTAGTACATAATTTTCAGATTAAACCCCCCCATTTCACCCTAAAAGACAACCAACCTCTATTTTCTTTTCATAATCATATCGATTGATGATAAGGGTGCATGCTACTACTCACTACATGCAAGAGCCACGAAAGGAAGTTTCACATTCCTCGTAGCACTTTGGTAGTTCGTTCAAGAAAGAAAAGAAAAAACTCGACAACTCACATTAAACACGGCATTAATAGATGGACAGGACTCGTCAGCGAGATGTAACGAATATAAAGTAATGTCGAGAGAATTAAAGAAACTCATTAGATCGAATAGGAAGGCCTAGAATCCTTGCGGGACGTGTTGCGTGTATGCGTTAGGGCTCAAGTTGAAAGCCCGTATATTGTGTCGATTTTTTTTATTTATTCCTTGCTCGGAACATGGCCGCTGGGCACTTTGCCAAGACCAGCACGCTTAATGGCAGCCTGGCGAGCTCCCGAGAGACCATACTGAGAGTTGATACCCTCAACGCGGTGAGTGGAGTTGATGTTCTTAACAAGAGTGATTTGCCAGCAAGTAGCTCCTCCTTGCCGGGAGGTGATAGTAGCGGAGGCTAGGAAGTACTCCCAAATCTGGCCAGAGTATAAGCATCAGTGACGACTATTCGAAAGAAATGCTATACAGCATGCTATACAGCATGCTACACAGCATATGGGGTATTAACTCACCCGGAACCATCTCTTGCCATACTTGGCCTCAACCTTGTCACGGTTGCCCATCCAGTTGCGGTACCAACGCCACAGAGTAGCGGAGTAATGGACACCAATTGTGTCGATACTCTTGACTTCAAATCCAGCACCCTCGAGAGCATTCACAACGAAACCGAGAGGAGTGGAAGCATCTGCACCAGGGAAGATGTACTTGTTCATAAACAGGCCCCAGATGAGATCTTCGTACTGCCAAGATTTCCGAAGACCGGCAATCTGGAGGAAAAAGACGCCATCATCATCAAGCATGTCGTAAACTTGAGAGAAAAACCCAGCCAAATGACGGACACCAACATGCTCGGCCATTTCCAGACAAGTGATTGCCTTGTAACCACCAGGAACAGACGGGGCATCACGGTAATCCGAGCACAAAATTCGGCTTTGGGTCTCATCAATGCCTGCCTTCCGAAGACCGTTGTTTCCCCATTTGGTTTGGTTGCGGCCCAGAGTTATTCCAGTCACATGAGCACCGTAATGAACGGAAGCAAACTTGGCCAGAGTACCCCAGCCACAGCCCAAGTCAAGGACAGTATCACCAGGCTTAAGGCCGACCTTCTCGCAGACAACGGCCAATTTGTTATCCTGAAGTTCCTCAAGGGTCTCTTCCTTGTTGACGTCGCTTATAAGTCCAGAGGTGTAGATCATACGGGGACCCAAGAACCAGGCATAGAAATCGTCACCCCGGTCGTAGTGATCGCGAACCTGTTCTTCGTCTATGCAAGAAGAGAACAATAAGCCTCTCAAAACCAATTTCCTTTTTCCGGTGTGATTGCTACTTTATTTGCTTACCTTGAGACCTGGTATGCAAAAGCATTTCCGGGATAAAACCAAACAAGAAGTGCTTGTACAGATCCCATGTGAAGCGGAAGTTTGCCCAATCATGCCTGTATTCGAGAATATCCAGAGCATCGCCTTTGAAGTCAACCTCGCCATTGAAGTACATCTCGTAGAAAGTTGCCATGGGGATTTTGCTCTTGCCGTGGTATTTAGCGCGGTCATGTTCGCTGTGGAAGTTCAGGTAGTGCTCCACGGGGCGCCCAGGGTACTTGGCCTTTTCGTTCTTGCGAGGAGAAGCCGAAGACGCAACAGTCCAGAATACCATCAAGATGGGGATCGTGGTGAAAATGGCAAAGAAAATGGTCGTGTACAGGCCACCGTGAAACTGGCGGGCAATGTAGAAGGGCACACCAATCAAAAGGATGAACAGAAGCACATTGGAGAAGCTATCATAGCCAGCAGCGTCTGCTGGCAGAGGGGCATTTTTAATGGCTGGGTACTGGTGAGATTGAACAAAAATTAAGGTGGTTAGTTGAGCTGTGTAAACAAGCCACGTTCAAGCTTTCAGAGCGTACCGAAGTTGTCTTCACTCCACAGTCTTCAGGGGCCGGAGCCGGAGCGGGCGCTGCGGGAGTCTCGATGAATTCAAAGTCCTCGGAGGACTCTGAATGGGTTCTGGCCATGGTTTCGCAGCCAATTGACTTGTTCGTCCTGCAGGGAAAAGAGAGGCAGGCTGTAGGAGGATGTTTGGGAGAAAAGTGCGGGATCATGGATGAGCAGGTATCGGCTAGGTAGCTAGCCTTAGAAGTTAGGCAGGGGCCCAGCGCCGCGCCGCACTAGTTGAAACTCAACCATTAATTAATATTTGGATATTCTGCGAAGATGTTCACCGCAGTTTCACTGTCTGTTGGCTCATGCGGAGAAGAGAAATAGAAGTACATATGTTACCATTATTTGTACAGTACAGAGAAATGCTGCCATGAGCTAGCCCGCTATTGTTACAGCAGGCCAATGGCTAAAGATCAGCAGTCGATGAATAAACCCGTCCTTTCCACCAAAGCAACCTAAAAGAGAATAAAGGGAATAAACCAATTACAAATAGACGCCATGCCCTCGCTCAAATTCCAAAGTCCGCCGTTGCCATTCCGATGTCATATGAAAATTAAAGGGTGAGTTGGAAGTTCAGTGTCTCCTCGTCCTCCTCGAAAATGGAAGGAACAGCGAGATCATCGTCATAGCCGGGAAATGCCTCAAGTTCAGGTAGACATCCCGCCTCTTTACACTTCACCCACATCTCGCTATCAATGGGTGGGATTCCATACAGCTGTATATATGTCTCCGGAGCGATGATAGCTTTCTGCGGTGCCGCGTTGGCCTTGGCCGGAATTTTCTTGTTCTGAAGAGTAGACGACACCGTCCTACCTTTGGAATAGCCAACAGTAGTGCGGGAACTAGCAGCAGCAGCGGCGTGGCGAGCAGTGGAAACGTTGGCCGTGGGGGTGGGTGTATTTCTTCTCCCTGGCAACAAAGACAAAGTCGATACATTCTTGGATTTAATAGTGGTGGAAGAAGGCTTCGTGGTATCACTGCGGACTGTTGCAGCAGATCCCGGGCGGGAAAGAGCTGCAGCAGCATTCCGTGACTTCAGAGTATTCGCTCTGTCTGGTAGTACGGCTTTTGTGCGAGGCAGTTGTTTGGAGGCAGCCTGATGAAGCACATCCGGCTCGTCAGGACATAGTAGATCGTGCAGGTTGATGTCGTCGACTTGCTTTTGGATTGTTTCGTCGATGATCTTCTCATAGGCCAGAGAATCTTGCTGGAACTTGCGCTGGCGTGCGGTGAGGCCGTCCTCGCCGACTTCACCGCGATAGTATATTTTCCCCCATCCCAAGGTTTTGTTGCGTCCCTGGAACTGGGGGAATGTGGTGTCGTAGGTGATGTCTTCAGGATCATCAGGCAATTCTGTGTGAACAAGGGTTAATATCATATACAAAGACTGTTTCGGAAAGAAGTATACATATTGATTGTATTATACCTTTTGGTTTTGGTGGTGCATATTCGACATCCGGCACATCATCTGTTTCCAAGGCATCCAAGGCCTGTGACGGTGCTTGATGAACCTCGATCTCTGCTTTCTTGGGCTTCTTCGTACTGGAGCCCCGGCGTTTCGTTTTCTGGGTCTTCAAGGTCTCCGGCTGCAACCCGGGCGTCTTGAATCCTGCTGCTTTGGCATTTGTCGTTTTTGCTCCTAGAGGGGCGCGATTACGGGGGCCTTTTGTGTATTTCTTTAGTCATCACACTCTCATATATCTATCCTTCGCTATAGAGTAGCATGCTCACCCAAAGGCGTGACGAAGGCGTCCTTGCCGACACCAGCTCCGCTGCCATTTCCTTTGATGGTATTCTTCCCGAACGCCACTGGTTCATTCTCGTCCCGCAAAGGGATCTTGAAAGGCGTTTTTGACGTTCTGTTGCCGGGAGTTTTTGGTTGCAGCTGTCGGACGCCCTGGTTCAAAGGCTTTGTGGCCGCGGTCACCTGGTGCGCGTGCACCAGGTTCTCCTGGTCTCGTCGAGCGAGCATAACGGTGCGGTGAGTGATCTAGTCGTCGACTTAGCCCAGTGCCTCTAGATACAGATATACCTAGATAGTAGGTAGTGGTGTAAAAGGCGGTGGAAGACAAGTTTTGTTGACTGCGCGGTTGCCCGTGGAGACGGCTGCCCCCACCTGCCGCGGGAAAAGTTAAGCGCGGGAGGAAGGCGCTGGGCGGCGGGCCTGACCCTGAAACGGATTAGCTCCGCTCCAGCTGCGACAACTCACTCGTCCGTTGATCGCTCCTGTCTCTGTGTCTCTGTCTCTGTCTCTGCCCTGCATCGAATTTCGCTGAACGAGTCATTCTGCTGACCTCGAAGAACCATTCTTCATTAAACTTCAAAGTCGAACTACCTTCCAAAATGGACAAGATTAGAGAAGTGAGTCTGCAGCCTAATAGCGGCTTTCCCCTGACGGCGGGGTAGCTCAGTGGTTGCCTACAGCAGAACAGCAGAACAGCACAACCAAATAAACTAGACGAAACGATGCTGACTATCGACTTTGCAGAGAATGAATGCCCTCCGCCTCGAGGCGGACGAGGCTCAATCGCAGGTCGAGGAGCTGAAGGCCAAGATCAAGGCTTTGGAGCAGGAGAACCTGGCCAAAGAGCAAGAAATCACCTCGCTCACACACCGCAACCAACTCCTCGAGGCCGAGATTGAAAAGATCGAGGGCAACATGAAAGAGTACAAGGACAAAGCCGATGTCAGCGCCCAGCACGACACTCAGAACGAAGCCCTCCAGAGGCGTCTCCAGCTCCTTGAAGAAGAGGCCGAAGAGGCAGATAAGAATCTGCGTGAAATCAATGAGAAGTAACCCCCCCTCTCCTCTCATTTCTTTTCTAGTGTGTTCCACCGAAAGAAGAAAGGAGTCCGTGGCTAATCAATCTAAATAACAGGCTTCGCCAGACCGACGTCAAGGCCGGTCACTACGAGCGCAAGGTGCAAGCTCTGGAGGCCTCCAACAGCCAGTGGGAGACCAAGTACGAGGAGATGGCCAAGAAATACGCCGATCTGCAGAAGGACTTGCATGAGCTGGAGGTTTCTATCAGCAATGTTTAAAAAAAAATTAACGACCTATAATCATTATCATCATCATCATAAATATCCCAATGTGTCCTGCTGTCGCCCGTTTCAGATTGTTGACGAGCTGTTACCCGACAGATTTGATTTGCAATGAGGTCTTCGTCGAGAACAGAGTATCACTATGTTTGAGGGGATCTCGTCGTGTCGTTTTGTTTTGAAGCGTGTTACTTTGTCACTGGAATTCTCCTTTCCTTTCAGCTTCGTTTACCTCCGTGTGCCATCCTTCCACGGTGTTTTTGTGTGGTAAATAAAGGATATTCTAATGAAGAGTTTTATACAATGTCAACTTATACAGACGTACCTAGGTAGACTGTTGTAGAATTAAAATCTTATATACTTCGGTACTTATTATATAACAGTATGCCCAGCCTCAACGCTCTCTTCGAGAACTCGCTTTCTTTCGACTGCTCGATCTCTGCTTCCTCTGCGTAGCCTTCCGTTCCTCCTTTGACTCGTAGCGAAACTTCTTCTTTTTCTTCTTCGGATTGGTTTGTTTTCGACCGGCCTTGACCCCAGACTCGTCTTTAACACTTCCCTTCTCTTTGCCGTCATCTTCGGCAGATGGTAACTCATTTCCCCCCATCTCATGGAGTGCATCTCTCGAGAGCCCCATTTCCTCCACTGTCACCGTAGTGTACTTGTCTTCGTCAATATACTCTTCCTCGTAGTCTACTGGAAGAGGATCGTCAAAGCCAGCCCATTCCTCATTCTCTTTTTCGTTCTCGCTCTCGGATCCGCTTTCTGATGACGAAAGATTACTGCGGGCATGTTCCAGCATCTTTCGAGACTCAATGATGGCTTGTTCTAACTCTGCTGCTCGCTGCTCGCGAATCTGCAGTGACCAAAAAAACAACGATATAAATATGTGAATTCCAGTAGACTGGGGAAGGCGTGACAGTGAATACCTTTCTTCTTTCTTCCCTCCTCTCTTCGCGAGCTTTTTTCTCTGCAAATTCCTGGGCTAATTTGATTCGCTGCAGTTTGCGTTTGTGAAAGCCCGTCAAGAAGTCATGTCTGGCTGCAGGATCAAAGTTGATTTCTTCGATGGCGTTTGCTAATTTTCGTCGTTTGGCTTGGGGGGCCATTATTGAGAGAGATTGTGTAGGATACCGAAAAAGAAGTGACTGGTTTTGAAGGAATTGAGAATGTAAACAATAACTGTAATGCCGTACAAACTGTCCGTTTTCTTTTTTCTTTCTGTAAATGGTGTTTGATATAATTTATTTGCCGGAAAATCCTTCGCGCGGAAGCTCATCATGCCAAGCCTCACAGCTCTCAACCAACCCGCCCGCCAAACCAGGAAACGTCACTTTCCCTTAGGCAAGGACGCCACGACATTATGACCCCAAGATCATTACTGCTGCTGGCTCTCGGAGCTAGCATCGCCGGTGCATTCAAGGATACATCTCCATTTGTCCTTCTTTCTACCTCCGAGTAAGAAAAACTACCGGCTGCCGAATGAGAGTTCTGACTAACGAACAGAATTGATAGCTTCCCCTCTTCTTCATCGCATATTCAATCCGCGAAATCTCTTTTCAGTGATGTCTGGGACAGATTAAAGACTTGTCCCTCGGATTATTATATCATTGCGTCGCAGCCGGGCGTTCACGCAGCAGACTATGCGCATCACAGAGCCACGCCGAGTCTTCGGGGAAAGGTGCTGGGAAATGATAAGACAGTACACTCCAACATCACAGTCACGGAGGTGACGGGTCTCTTGGATTTGGCGTCTATTCGGAGTGGGTTGGAAACTGAATGCGGAGCATTGGTTACCTCTGTAGATGGGGGAGCAAGTTGAGTTGATTCTTCTATCGAGATGCTGGCTCGGGGGAGTAGCCATGCTAACACACCATTCCAGCTGGCGTGTCGCTTGAATTCGGTCATGGACCTAGGATCATCGACATAACATTTCCTGTTCTGTCCTTGGATGGACAGCGGATGCAAGAGCTCTCTATCAACGGTACCTACTCCGCTCATTATACTAGTTATCTGTTGTTGTAGATGGATACTGACGAGGTCACGGCGTAGATGCATTCCTCGCAAATGTTATTGATCACATCCCGTCTTCGAAATATACGCTCATCTACGCTACTTCTCCCCGCAAGTCTGAAGAGCAAGAGATGTACAACTATGACGAGCTCCGGGTCCAGGAACCGGTCCATCAGGGCTTGAGACGCGACTACGCAGAGTCCACCCGACAGGAAGACACGGACGATAATAGATCACTCTTTGAGAAATACCAATTTTTCAGCCCAGGTACATTCATACATTCATTGTTTCTGACCTATCCTTCATGGCTAACGGTGCGGTTTAGGTATCTTTATGGGCTTCCTTACTGCATTCTTTCTTATCACGATCTTGTACGTCGGTATCTCCGGACTCTTGAGTCTGGAGGTCCCATACGCCGCTTTCGAGAAGGACACTTCGCCTGCGTCTCAGAAGAAGCAGCAATAGGTTAGATTCTATGGAGTTGAGCCGAATCTTGTGTATACTGTTCTGTATCTTGACGAAATTAATCTGGTTTGATCGTTATCTGGCGTAATGAAAATTGTTCTCGCTGTATGTAAACTACAAATCCGTGGAACTTCTTCTCTTCATCTTAGTTCGTCGAAAATGTGAGACCAATGGCTATTTTAGGAATCCACGTGATTAAGGGTTCGGCTAGTCTACTCGCAGCGGGAGAAACAGCCTCAATTCCCCAGCAGATTCAGTTTTACACGCCTTTTGAACGTTTCATTTTCACTCGCTTATACATATCGACACTCTTTCTCTCATCTTAGTTCATTCTTTCCCAAATTACCGGCCATCGTCGTCGTGTGGATTGGTTCCTGGCGCTGCGAAACCCCTCTCCCTGGCCGTTGCAAGGTTCTACCACCAGAACATCTACTGCTTTCTGCGCGTAGCCGATTGTGTCTCCAAGTCTAACTAAGAGAAAAGCAAGAGATGACGGCATTCTAGAACCTCCCGGGACGTACGTACTACAATTATTCGACCGACCGACCGACCGACATTCCATTCCCGGAACGTTCTGTCGTGCTTCTACGCCTGCAGTCAGTCTATTTAGCAATGAATCTTATTCGTGGTCGAGCGGGCTTTCGGCCATTTTCTCTTTCTCTCGCTATCCTTGTGGCATTTCTATTACTTATCCGCGTCAATGGACAGGGAGACACCGGTCTTCCCAGACTCAGCACGGCAACTCTGACTACGACGTCTGCTTCAGAGACCAGCACAGGTACAACAACAACAGGTACGACGGGTACAACAACGGGTACAACCGCAACCTCGACCAGCTCTTCTTCTTCTTCTTCTTCTTCCTCCTCTTCTTCCTCTACCACTACATACCCTGCCGCCACAGTGCCTCCAACCTCCAATGCGCCATATATGAAGCAATCTAATCTGCCCGAAGGCACGGTTTTCATCTGCGTCGGGGCCGCCCTGGGATTCATTGGATTGTCCGTGCTAGCATGGCGCGGCATGGTGGCATGGTCAATCAATCGCTCCGTTCGCCGAGCAGCCTACGAGCAAACGAAACTCGAGAACAAGGCCCTCCTGCGAAGGAACAGTCGAAGAAACTCACAGCGCCGTTCTTCCGGCCGTCGTCGCCGCTCTCGTCGCGGCACCAGTGGCGGCGGCGGCGGCGTCGGCGGTGGTGGCACTTCAATGACACTCGAGAAACTCAGCAAATCCGATCGTCGGAGTCATTTGTCGACCACTACACCGGCTACTCAAAGCAGTCTATTCTTCTCACCCACTGCTGCGCCGGGAAGTCACCACTCTGTCAATAGGATGTCTACATATCTGCCAGCCGGATACTATGCAGCCGGCAATACCGTGCTGGGAAGCCAGAGTCAGGTCAATCTCGGACGTAGTCCGCCCGGAACGCCAACTTCGCCTGCAAGCCGCGGGTTCGATGTGCCTTTCAATCGGTCATCTCATCACCTCGCTGCGTCTACTAGCTCGCTCAACCTGAATGCCCCGCCGCAGGGCAGAGTGCCGAGCGCCTATCTTGAAGACCTCTTCGAAAGCCATACCCCTGCTCCACCTACGAACCGGGACCAATCTTCATGATTGTTTTTCTTTCCGAAAGAAATCAGTTGCAATGCATTGCTATTATTAGTTTGGCTTTCATCATTCTCCAAATAATTCTTGACATGATAGAACATTTGTACTCTATCTATACGAACTACTTCCCCCCTTTTCCTTGATGAAAATCATGTCATTTGGTGTGTTGTATCTGAGGGTAAACGGCGTTTCTCTTTCCATCGTGTTCACTGTTTTGTACATTTTTTTTCTTTCTTTCCGTCTTGTCTTTGGACATTCCATATATATATCTTATCTTATAGCCTGGAGATGTAATATTTCCAAAGGAATATATTATCGACCCTAAGAAAGGGGAAGCAGCTTGATTGCGTACTAGAGAAGATAAATCTTGCCAATAAATAACGCTGATTGGGTATATGATATAGTTATACATGTCTATACAATCCACTCGATAGAAAAAGTAGCCTCCACACACGGAAAAGCAGTCATACTTATTATTCTCTTTTCTAATCTTCATCAAACTTGCCATTAAAATCGCTCAGTAGTACATCATCTAGAGCAGGGCCGCGATTATTTCGAACTACGTACGTAAGTACCACCAATTAGCCCTTTCTCTCAATCCTATTAGATGTAAAAGGGGGGGAAAGGGTGACTCACCCCATTCAGTCTCAACGCGAAAAAAGATCCACATCCATCGTCGCACGATTTCAAGGAACATGAGGAGGAAAATGCCGCTTTCAAAGTCATTCACTTTGTCGAGATGAGGCGAAAGACGAGATAGCCAGGTAAATCGCAGCACGAGGTCGATGGCGATTACTCCGTAATACATTTCGTTCCGGGGGAAGATGCGGCGTGGACGGAGACCGAATGGGTACTCCTGGTGCCAGAGGCGGTTATTTGGTGTGAGTAATGTCAGGTCCCAGTCCTTGGTGACGTCCCAGTAGAAGGAATATGCAGAGTTTATGAAACAGGAGAGCGCCCTGAGAGAGAGCGGAAGCATTGTTCGTTCAGTTTTTTTAGTTTTCAGAAAAAATATGGGATATAAGTTGTACTCACCATAGACGCGAAATGGTAATCTCACTCAGAACGTGTGACGTCTCTAGATTATAGTTGCGCTCCAAATTGCCGAATATGATGACCGGAAAAGCAGTGGAATATTTCAGCGCGTTTGCAAGATGCTGGCCGCCCCATCCATCGCTCCTGTGTCCCGCGCGCCGAACTCGAAAGAATTCTATCAGGCACTGCCTGAAACGTATCGCATAGGGAATAGCAATGAGCAACGGAACTATCAGCCTGGCCCCGCACATACGATCCGGCTTGCCCGTGCTAGACCTCTTTGTAGAGATAAACATGCAGTAGTTGATATAAACTTCCGCAAGAACCTTGGAATAACTCGTCAAGGCATCGGCCAAAAGCACATCTCCAAACTTCCCATCTTGCGCCTCTGCCAGTCCACCCACACTAATCCGCCGAAGAGAGGCGAAAAATCGCGCGCGACCATTTCGAGAAAGACGGTGGAAAGGGAACAGCAAAATAACTAGCAGGAGCACAATATAGCTCTGCGGGATAATCTCCCAAGCAAGTACCTTTTCTGTCGAGCCGTGGGTGATAATCCAAAATAAAAGCAGACACACCGCCAAAGGAATTGTGAGGAGAGTGGCTAGGTGGTATGTTGACTGGTAATGCGTTACTTGGTGCGATGATTGTCGAGAGGGATATCGAATCAAAGCAGGAACGTCCTGTGCGTCATTTGGTATTTAGCAAATTGCATGCAGCAGTACTCTTTGGGGAGAAAATCAAACTCACTATCTTAGCCGATGTCAAGTAATGTAAGTTAATGCCCCATCCCCAGAAGCCTGCCGTTCGTGTAACAAAAACACTTTTGTTCAGCCAGATTCCGGGTCGATTTTCATGGCGCGTGCTTACCTGCCACAAGGAGAATTGTTACACGAAAAGGCAAAGGAAATAAGATGCTAAACCGATCTAGCTCGTCTGGTGGTTTGACACCGCTGTCTGCCATGGCAGGTAGCTCTTATCCTCTTGCAGGGTCAATATAAAGCCTGCTTGACAAACACTGCCGCGACCAAAAGATACGTATGGAAGGAGAAAAAAAAAAATTAAAAGAGCGACTAAGACATTCCGCGGAATATTTTCAAACAGACAAACCAACGAGGTCAATCGTCCGCATCCATTTGGAAACTCGCCAAATGGGCTGTTGAGGACAAGGTTGGCCAGAGTTGTTGATGTTGATGCCAGATGACGATCGGCAGGGTCACATGATGCTTTGATATGATTGGCTGGCGGTTTATATGCCTGAGGCTCTGAATCTGGCCGCCGAAAAAGGAAATCAGCTGCGCCGTCGTCACGTGGACACATCCGAAAGACCTCGGCCCAATTATCAGCGCATAGATACATTCTCATGCTTCTATCCACGAATCTACAACTTCGCAATAGAATCACCGGCAGAACATTATAAGCCATGGCTGAGACAGCGCCAGATAACAATAATACTAACTCGGACACGCCATCTGCAGCACCATCCACCGCTCCAACATCACGATTCTTCCCCTTCGCAACATCCCCCGACATCATACGCTCCTACGAGAAGGATTCGTTCATAGTCTCCACCCTAACAAACCAGTCCCAATCCATCATAAGATCCATCAAAGGCGCACGATACGCCCACAGCAACGCGGACACAATCAAGAACCTGACAGAGTTACTCTACTTCTCCCTCACGACGCTAATCGGCAATCGGACGCTGGGCGAGGAATATTGCGATGTCGTGCAGCTCGAAGCCGATACGTTGCAGCTGCCTGCGCTCGTGCGCCGGCTGGGATATATTGTTAGCAGCATCATAATTCCGTGGGTGCTGGGTCGGTCGTTGCCGTCGATTCGGCAGCGGATTCGCGCAAGGCTCGAGCGGAGTGTTGCTCGACAGCGGGCGAGAGAGGCTTTGTTGAAGAGTCGTCTGTTTCAGAGCGAAAATAATAATAATAACAATAACAATCATCAGAAGAATAAGAGTCATAATGATGAGAGAAATAAGAAAAAGAGCAAACCGCCGCTCTTGAGCACATTGCGCGTGCAAGAATATTTCCTCCAGCATCTGGACTCCCTGACTTTGCCTTCTCATTTTTATGCCCTCAGTCTGGCCACTTTCTACTTCACAGGCGCATACTACCATTTATCCAAACGTCTCTGGGGGCTGCGATACGTCTTCACCAAGCAGATAGGCGACAGCGAACAGCGAGTCGGCTACGAAGTATTAGGGGTTCTCTTAGTCCTCCAAATGACAATCCAGGGCATACTCCATGTGCGGGATACTATACAATCGCTTCAAAGGGAGAACGAACAGACTAGTAGTATTCCCATTGCCGAAAAGGGGAAAGACAAAGATAAGAACAACAACTTACTATCATCCATCCAGAACCCGCCTTCAATTCCGGTCCTGGCAACAACAACAACAACAACCACAACAGCTCGCTACGACCTCTCGGAGAATCCCAGGGCAATTTCGTGGATTCCAGAGGGTCAGCATCGGAAATGTACTCTTTGTCTTGAGCAGTTTAAGGATCCCAGCGTGACTACTTGCGGCCATGTGTTTTGCTGGTCGTGTGTTCGGGACTGGGTTCGCGAGAAACCTGAATGTCCTCTGTGTAGGCAGGAGGTGCTTCCATCTAAGATTTTGCCTGTGCGGGGGTAGATTTAGATATATACCATATTCGCCGTTTCCATACCTAGGTACTTTTAGGGTAGAATTTTTCAACTCTTATATGATAAGAAGTTTGATATGTACACACCAGGCTATGCAGATGCAATCAATGTACTAACGCTAGATACATAAGAAAAGAGATTTTTAGAAAACAAATGCAACTTCGTGATCTTCCAGAAGAAAACGACATGGTATAATATGGCTTATGAATGAACTGACAGACAGAATTAATTGCACGTTCTGATCAGATTGAGTCGCCGTCTTTCTGCGCCAGTTTCAGAGTCCCTTTGGCATCTGGGATTGCTGCTTCGTCGTTGTTATCATCATGCACCTGGCTGTCATCGACAAGAAGTATAGGCAGATTGAGCTCCGCATAGGCCGGCATTGGCGGGACAGGGGCTAATGCTCTCCGTTTCGCGTCCAATATTCGATAAAGACATAGACATGCATATGCATCGGAAGCAGCGTCTAAACGGAGTGATGCGTCAGAACATATCAGAACATATTCCTCCTTTATGATTTAATAGTAGAAAGAAAAGCAGACTTACATTGCACTTGGTTATAATCCAGCGGTTTAGTCCAATCGCTGCGTCGCACATCATTGTCTTTCCTCAACGGCAAACCTAATAATTCTTCAACCTGCTGACTCAAATTGACAGTCCGTCGATCGACCATCTTCGGCTGCGTTTGCGAGAATCTGACCAGTTTGTATAGATGGCTAAGCTCCAACTGGCTCCGTACCTCAATGCCAAGATGTCGACGGACCCGCGAGCAATCTGCCTTGATGGATACGCCTACTTTCATTGTACTGGCGGACTCGAGCAGTTCTCTGAGCGACGGCGGCACTAGCTCGTGCACTTCATTGCCAGGTCGAAACATCGCAAGATGGAACAGTGCTATGCGCTCCGCGTTTGCAATCTGGATCAGCGATACGTTGCTCTTTATCCCCGAGGTCGTGAGGGCTTGAGGCTTCCACTCAAGATCGAAGCCTATAACCTTGCTGCCAGAAAATAGCCTGGCGACTTGCTCGGCGCGGTCGAGCGCTTTGCAGTAATGAACACTGATCTTGGCCCCATCTGGACCTTTGTGTTGGTTGTAGCTCCAGAACTGAGGAGGACTACTAGTGCGCTGATTTGGAGGTTCGGATGTATCAGTTTCATCTGCGGATAGATGCGAGGATATTACTTCCGAAACTTGCGCGCCGGAGACCATAGTAATAATCGTATCTTCATTTTCTGATTCCGTGGGCTGCGTTGAGCTTGATATTGGAGATTGGTTGCTATCAGCTGATGAATCATGTGCCTCAGCTGTTTCAGATTGTTCGTCCTTCAACAGAGCCCTGGGACCGGTGCTGTACCCTCGCCGGAGGGCAGGGGCAAATCTCGATGACCGCGTTCTAGTTCTCAACGCCTTTGGTGCTTCCAGTTTTATCTTAACAGCGCCAGATGGGTTGACAGTAGAACTGGATGCTTTCTTTTCCGTGCCTATGCTTCGACTACGACCCTTTTGCGTGGTCTTTTCTGCACCAGTTCCTTCTTCACTTGCAGACTGAATCGGCGGCGAAGGAATGCTACTATTTTGAGGAGCCGCTGGATCGGATATTGAAGCCTTTGATCGCTCCTTAGCCGCTTTTCTCTTTTCCCTTCTTCTCCGGTTTTTCTCGGCTCTCGTTTGGGACATGGATACCCGTTTAATTGGTACAGCACGAGACGCCTTTCTCCCGCCAGAGCTGCCTATTCCGTTGATAGTTGGCGATAGTATGGATCTTTCTTTTATAAGCACCCTCATAGCCCTCAACTGTGCAATCGTTGCCCTAAGTCTTTCATTTATCGCCATACAGTCGCGTATAGTATCGACATAGAGGAAAAATCGGCGTAGATCAGAGCTAAGGGGATTCAATGGTGTGAACGAGCCTCTTGATATGGTATCAGAAACGTCACCAAGACTATGCACCCTAGACTCTGTACGTAATCGCACAAAAGCATAATACTTTAAAGCATTGACTTCGATTTGCGTGTTAATGGTTATGACCGTAGCCCGTTTGAACCAGTTCTCCAAATCGAACGTTCTTGGATGTTCCCTCAGACGAAGCATCATAGAGAGTTCCTCGGCACTGTGGATTATGACACGGCTTGTCATATACAGCAAGTCGAACGGGTATACGACGTTGAGATGTTTCCAATGGATACTGTGGTGGACACTGCGCGGAGGATGTGCATCCCATCGGGGAAGGTACCAATGATATAAACACCATGCAATACTGAGATAATTTCTGTCAGAAAACACAGGTTCCATTTGCGTTCCGACGCTCTCTTCTATAAGACGCCTAGCAGAGCGAGATGTAGTATTGGTGATTGTATTGAAGACAAGGCTCTGGCCCAAAGGCGTGAACCATTGTCTTAATCTCCTGACGCTTCTATACTCATGTAATGCCCGAGTGACGTCGGTCCTGATCTTTGTCATCTTTTTTGACAACCCCTTGTAGAATCGTTTTCTATCTGGGTCTTTTGCTCTTATAGCTAACATCGTCATTTCATCGGCAATTGATGCGCTTCCAAATAGCAACCTGGTACCTGCCTCCTGTGACAGGGTATAGTCCATTTGAAATTTGATCATGGGATCCAATAAATCATCAATTTTTCTCTTCGCCATAGTGTGAGGTGTTACAACACTATCGGAGAGACTCCGGGCTAGCGAGTTAAGGGACGCAGCGAAATCGGCCAATCTCATATCGAGGTCGATTCTTCGAGATGCCAAGGTGATTCGCCTAAGAGCTTGACGGTGACTTTCTAGCTCAGACTTATAACATTCGACTAGCGCAGGAATCTCTTCAAGATAAGAATCAATCCTGTCAAGTTCCGGGTACATGAGGGCATAGTATTCCTCAAAGAACCGTTCATCGATATCAGTTAAAGAGGAAGCGGCAGCCACCACATCTTCGTAGCGTTTCATCCACTCTTTATAAGCTCTTTCTCGCTCCTCGCGGGCCAGTCTTCGATTTTCATCGTACCGCCTTTGTTCTTCTAGCATAGGTGCAAGCTCTCGTTCCATGCAGTCTAACAGAGTGGCTATTAACTCTCTCCGTCGGCCAAAACTAGCCAATCTTTCCCGTTCCTCTGCTTCTCTTTGAATCCTGAGTCGAGCTTTCTCTTGTTCTTCCTCCTTTTTCCGCTGGGCTATTGCTGCAGCTTGTTTAGCAGGATTCACCCTCCGGCGAACCATCGAGCTAATGTCACTGCTTGCTGAGCCGAAATCGTCGTCATCGTCAAACCCGCCGCCTGCCCGTAGTGGCATATAAGACGAGAATTGCCGTCTACCCGCTAGTCCAGTCTTCCGCACGTAGAGGAATCTAGTAAAGGAGGAAGACGGAATTCGAGGCGACGATGCCGTGGTAGGGGTGGTGCCGTTGTGGTTGTTGCATCTGCCATGTTGATTATTGGCTGAATGCAACGCTCGACATATTTGACGATCGCTCGATAATTGTCGATTATGCGAACTGTGGCATAACAAGCCAAAGCTATCGATGCGGATGCGATCTCTCGCTGGGTAAGCAGCACCAGTGGATGGCCAGCGTGCTGCGGGGTTGACGCGGTTTCGCATTGGAAAAGACCATCCTTGGTCAGCCGTCAAGTATAATAGGACGACTGATTCCCATACAGCAACATCAATGACTGAGTCGTGAAAAACAATTTGAAGTTTAGGATCGGTATCACGAATTTAATGGTGAAGGTAAATGTTATGTATGGGGCAGATATGCACTAGTCCTATAATGGCTAGTCTGAAGATGAACACCAAATCAGAAATCTAATCCAAAAGAAGACCCGTCCATGATTTGATTGTCTGCTCCTCGAGTGAACGTTTCACTAGCACGGCAGTGTTCGATTTAGGAATCTCTTTATGTGAAGAGCTTGATTGGGTTCCTCATTTCTACTCTCATTTGACGTTGTTGCAGGGGTGTGCTTTCTAAGAGCCGAGACTATCTAAATTCTTCATAAAAACTATGGCTTCGCAACTACTGCCTCTGGGTAAGACAGAGCTGCTTGTGCAGAGATGAACTTTCGAAACTGTACATGTCACTGATGTGAAACAAGAATTAATTGACAAATGTGTCGGCTCGAAGATCTGGGTCGTGATGAAAGGCGACAAAGGTAGCGTTCCTCTTTTTCTACGAGGAGTCATCATCATGTTCTCGCGCTGACTACAACCAAATAATGTAGAATTTTCCGGAACTCTGCTAGGATTTGACGATTATGTCAGTACGTATTTAACCATCTGTGTACACCTACCTGTTTCTCAGGCACTAACGAAAATTGACAGATATGGTACTGGAAGATGTCACGGAGTTGTATGTCTTCCCAAGAGTCAATCCTAGCTTGGCTGGTCCAAAGTGAATCTAACAATTGACCGAAAACAAATTGCAGCGACTATGCCGGAAACCAGGAGAAACTTCCCAAGATCTTACTCAACGGTAACAACGTCTGCATGGTGAGTTTTCGTTGTCTCGTCTCAAGCAAGAAATTCCGCATTTGCGAGTAGTACGAGAGGCTGATAGTATCACATTATACAGCTGATTCCAGGCGGCGAAGGACCGATTAGTAGCTCGTGAAGAGGGAGAAATGATGGTGGATGAATATGTCATGTTAGACTAGTCTACTCAAACTATTAATTAATGATTCAGGAATGATAAGCGACGTATTCCAGACAATTATGGATTCACGAACCGATCCTTTCCGAGTGTGTTCCGATCAATAAATATTAGCACTAATAGTAATCTCCCCTGTAGCTACTAGCTAGGGCACCATCCATACAACTACTAGTTACGTGATTAGTGCAAGCAGGCAAGATCTGGTAGCATGGACCAGCCCGATGTCTCTTGTTAGATCTCTCGTGACTCGCCTCTCACTTTTAAAGGCTTCTAGAAGAATAGAATTCTCATTCTATATTTGGTATGGTGATCTGCAAGCTGTCAGCCACGTTCTGACACATTATCCAGTTCCAGTCTCTCTTCAAATCTAGTTACAGCAAACACCAGCGTTTTCTGCCCATAAAGTAGAGTAGTAAACACGAGAGGAAAATACATATCATCGTCTCTGTTTGCTTTTCCTTAATTCAGAACTCATGAATGAGGCACGGTTCTTCCATGTTGTCCTGAAAGCGTTCTGTATCATGCTACCAGGCCAACGATCAGGCAACCGGATAGGAAAACAGTCGCGTGCCATAGATCATGATCCATGATGAACATGGGCCAGATGGGGTGACCTACGTACTAAGCAGTAGGCCAAACTTATCAGCAGATTTCATTGGAAGACACGTAGAAAACGAATCGTAGGTATATGCGCGTGGTAGAGAACTTGTCGGGGATCTCATCGGAAATGAGAAAGAGAGGCATTGGATGTGTTCATAAAATTATGTGGATCGGAGTACTCCGAGGCTGGTAAAGAATCCATTGCGTGGTAGTCTGGATGAACGAGCGATCTGATTGGACAGGAACGGGGATCTTGGCAGTTGGACACCTTAGTCCGGACTTGGCTTAGCGGTTGGCAAGCTTATCGGACGCTAAGCCCATTTTAGCATTACCCCATATCATTGAACGACGTATGTAACCCTGGACCAGTATGGATGTAACCGCGTATATCTGCTTTACATAAAACCGATTTTGTCAATTGCCGCTACGTATTAGCCAGGAAGTATTGTTCTGAGCTGAGACTCGTGAAGAATCGCGTAGATAGAAGCAGTTAGAGCACAACCACATTCGGCTGCCGAATATGTATAGTACTTAGAAGCGAGTACCCCGTACTCAATTTTCAATTCTTTGTTGTCACTACTCCGTACGTACGTATCTACGGAGCACTCCGTATCATTTTATATTGAACCCACGGTATAACTGCGGATAAAGCATAACCCGATCCGAGTGGACCAGGCAATTGCTGGACTAGGCAATTTCAATGAATTCATGCATGTGCACTGATAAGACGATGCAGCCACTCAACGCTTGGTGCTTATCGTAGCGTGGCATATGATTGGCCGACAGGGAAAGTCGGACGCTGCGATTGGCGCCAAAATCACCGCCCCACCTCGTGTGATCGTCGCCCGAGCGGAGCGTTTTGGAGAGAGCCTCAGAGAATAATAAGAAAAAAAAGCCCAGAAAATGGAAAGAAAAGAAAGAATCACGGGCTGCCCGAGCATCTGCCTGCCTGCTGGAATCGGGGTTTACCCATGTCGTATTCCCCGAATCACCCAAGGCGCACTCGCACTCCGTGAACACTGGACACCCTAACATGCGATGGCTGGATTGAAGATTCGACTTGACTTTAAAAAGAAAAGCAAAGAAAGAAAAAAAGTTTCGGCCCTCTAGCAAGATATTCTCTACAACACAGTAAATCGCTCTGGCATAAAATTGGGCCGGTGGAGATTCGAGAATACATATCGCTAACATTAAGCGCTGCTAGCCTGCACTACAACAAGCCTCCCGTCATCAGATTTCTCTCTCTATACTCCGTATTATATAACATCAACTACCTAGGTGCGTACTAGTACTGCAGAGCTGTGCATCTTGCGTTTGCCAGCTGCAGTAGCCCGATCACTCTTGCCCTTTCCAGCCAAACTTGTCGACGTTCCTGCCTCTGTGCTCTCCCACAGACCGAACCCCTGCTGATAAGCCTAGCTTCCGAGGTTACATCCTCTATTATTCTGAGAGCGGAGGTGTTAATTGACCCTGAAGGAAGCTAAATAAAGCAGACTAGCCGGCGACGAGCTAATTGTGCAGCCATGGATAAGCCAAATGACGTTGGTAACAGTCTATCCATGGCTGATGAAGACTTTGCCGGCTATGGTGTTTCGCGGCCAGTACGCAACTGGAGACAGCGGTTTGTTGACAGTTTCAAGCGCGATCCCAACGCCCGTGTTATCAAAAATGATCAATCTGGGGCCAGGGGCAATGCCATCGATCTTGACATAGCGGCTCATAACACGGCCAACTCGCCGCTGCGGCGACGTCTAAAGGGCCGTCACCTGCAGATGATTGCCATTGGTGGCTCAATCGGTAAGCATCCGAGAGTTCTGACAGTTTCTCGGTGAGAAGGTTAACTACGGACTGATAAGCTAACCTTGTGTATGCGCGCAGGAAGTGGTCTCTTCGTGGCGTCTGGAAGCGTGCTGGCGACCGGTGGCCCTGCTTCTGTGCTGATTGCTTACCTCCTGGTTGGCGCCATGCTGTACTGTACTGTGCACGGCCTGGGAGAAATGGCTGTTCTATTCCCCGTCGCTGGCTCCTTCTCTGCTTACTCGACCCGTTTCCTCGACCCCGCCTGGGGTTTTGCTATGGGGTGGAACTATGCCCTACAGTGGCTAGTTACCCTACCTCTGGAAATTGTTGCCGCTGCCATGACCATTCGATACTGGAATACGACCATCAATGCCGCTGCCTGGGTCTCGATCTTCTTGGTACTTATCGTCTCCATCAACTTTTTTGGTGTGCGAGGATATGGTGAGGCCGAGTTTGTATTCGCTATCATCAAAGTCACGGCTGTTATTGGTTTCATGTGAGTGCGATCACCTCTCTTCCCTCCACATATACCATTACGGTGAAAGGGTTCTTTTCACTGACTACGCGCACTACCACGTGCCAGTCTTTTGGGCATCATTTTGGACTGCGGCGGTGGTCCCGACGGAGGCTACATTGGTGGTAAATACTGGCATCACCCAGGAGCCTTCAACAATGGATTCAAGGGTCTCTGCAGTGTCTTTGTCAATGCCGCTTTTGCGTTTTCCGGCACCGAATTGGTGGGACTGGCTGCTGCTGAGGCTGCGAATCCACGCAAGTCACTACCCACTGCCGTCAAACAAGTGTTTTGGCGAATTGCTCTTTTCTACATCGTGGCTTTGACTATGGTCGGTCTTTTAGTCCCATATGATGACCAGCGGCTTTTGCACGCATCCTCTTCAACTGATGCACACTCGTCGCCTTTTGTCATCGCAATCACTAATGCAGGCATTACTGGTCTGCCCTCCGTCATGAATGTTGTCATTATGATTGCCGTCTTATCTGTCGGCAACTCTTCGGTCTACGGATCATCGCGTACCCTCGCCGCTCTCGCGGAGCAGGGACAAGCGCCAAAATTCTTGGCCTACATCGATCGCCAAGGACGTCCGCTCTTTGCCATTGTGGTGGCCTCTCTTCTCGGGTTTTTGGCTTACCTAGCCGCATCTGACAAGGAAGAAGATGCTTTCAACTGGATGGTGGCCATCTCTGGCCTGTCTTCCATCTTCACGTGGGCCTCTATTTGCCTGTGCCATATCCGTTTCCGCAGTGGTTGGAAGATTCAGGGCCACAGTCTCAACGAGATTCCTTTCAGATCCCAAGTGGGCGTCATTGGCTCGTGGATTGGCTTCGCTTTCAACTGCCTGGTCCTTGTTGCGCAGTTCTGGGTTGGCTTTGCCCCTGTGGGATACGCCTCTGACAGCACATCCTCCTTGGTCAGCAGCTGGTTCCAAGCATATCTTGCTGCTCCGATTGTCATTGCGTTCTACGTCCCCTATAAACTCTATTTCAAAACGCCTTTCATCAAAGGCGCTGATATGGACCTGGTTACCGGTCGCCGGGAGTTAGATATCCAGGACCTGCTTAATCAGGAGCGCAGAGAACAGGCCCAGTGGCCACTGTGGAGGAAGATCTACCACCTCTTCTGTTAGAAGCATGCACAAGCAGATACCACGTCCCAGGTATAGTTAATTTGTACTTATGATGTGTTAACAATATCATTTATTCTTTTCCTTTCTTCCTTCAATTGGACATGTAGTATATAGTACTACTATTACTATATCTGGATAATGGAGCAAATCCGTTCTAATAATAGCGCGCGTCTTCTGATTGGCTGTTTCCATATTTAAAATTAAAAGCCCCAAAACGGGACTAGCACGTGGATCTCCTCAGGAGTCCGCCAATCAGCGTTCGATTATGTAAGCCTGCAGCTGGGACTTTCCGCTGACGTAGCACCAATCAGCGCTCGGGGCTACGTGACCGCAAGAAGGCCATAATTCTGCCAGTTGCTCAGCCTTCGTACTTCTTATTCTCTAAGTACCTAAAGTTTGCTGTAAACAACACAATCAACAAATACATACCCATCTGCAAATACCAGCGCCTCTCGAGCGCATCGCCATTCTTTTTTTTGTTACTTTTTTTGTTGCCTGTCTGTGGTTTTTTTTTTCCATGTTTTGATCCTGTTCCTGAGGGACTATCACAGCGCTGCTTGAAACGGTTTTTCTTTTTTCCATTGCAGTTATAACGACTCCTGAAACATAAACATAGGTCATAAACAGATACCGTCCCCTTTATTTCAACATGCCAGGTTTTGCCGACTCGTTCTGGACGCCGGACTATGCCTCTGGCTTGGGGGTTTTGTACTCCAAGCTTCAGCAGGGCATCGCAGAGAATAGGCAGGTTTTGACAATTGCTAGTCTGCGGGCCGACGCAGAGGAAGCGTATAGCTCACGACTCGGGGAGATCGCCCCGACCGTGGACCGCATAAACTCGGGCTTCTCGAAAGATGAGGGTGCCAGTGTGCGAAAGGCAAGTGAATTGGAAAAAGAAACAGAGACTCTCGGGTTTTGTGTGCTTGGGGGTAGCTAACAGGGGGTTTGAATTAGGCCTACGATGGTATTCGGGGAGAAATGATTGAAGCTTCCAAAAACCACCAGAAGATTTCTTCCAACATCCGGGAGCTGGTTGTGAATCCCTTCGGGCGCTGGTGCGATCAGCATGCGGCACGAGTCCAGAATTCGCACGATGACTTGCAAGCCCGCATCAAAGACCATATGAAGCAGACGGAGCTTGTGAAGAAACTTCGCAGTCAATATTTCAACAAATGTCGTCTTGTCGAGGACTTGGAGGAAGAGAATAAACTGGCCTTTCAAAGCCCCGAAGCGTCTAGCCCCAAGGGAAAGCCAGCGGCACCGAAAATTGTGTTGACAGACCCCCCTCAAGAGCCAGAGGAGCCCGAATTCTTCGAACTGGGGGACCAGCCATATACCGTCGAACAGATTAAGGAAGTGCTCACGGATATGCTGAACAACATCAAGATTGGTGAAGCCAAGGTGCCAATTCTGGGTACCTACCAAAACACCTCGTCAGGTGCCGATATAGTCGAATACCTGCAGAAGAAAATGGGAGCGTCGAGTATCAGTTACGCCGAGCGGATTGGTCAGGATATGGTCGATGTTGGGTTCTTGCGGTTGATTGGAAATATGGGCAGCACTTTTGCCAACAGCAGCCGTATGAACTATCAGTGGAGGTCCAAGGTATTCCAGATTACTGGAATTCCCGAGAATAAGAAGCCTCTGCTTCGCATGACCTCGCTCATGTCCAATGACGAAGCCTCAGGGTCGCCGACAATTGCAAGCGTTTCGGAAATTCTCTCGGGCTGGAATCCTCTCAATAACCCTTACCCGGACGAGACGCCGGCTGAGAAGCTCCACCGTGAAGCTCGCGAGGCGGATGATCGTTACAAAGCCGCTGTGATCAAGCTAGATCAAATACGATGCATTCTTGAAGAAGAGATTGTCGACCATTTGCGCTTCATGGAACGCTGTGAGCTTGACCGTCTCAAAGCGATCAAGTCTGTAGTACTCGATTTCTCCGGTGCCGTTAGCAACGTCATTCCTGCCTTGCAAAGCACGGTCGATAACATGATGCTGTATCAAGAGACCATTCAGCCTTTGGGAGATCTGAGATATCTGCTTGAAAATTACCGCACTGGCGGATTCGTTCCGAAGGTGCAGCCGTATGAGAACTATTATGGTTCCGTGGGTGGTGAGTTTATATTTTCCCCCTTCTTGTTTGAACTGTACTAATCCCACATAGACCAAGTCTTCGGAGTTGACCTTGAGGCGAGGGCTAGAGCAGATAGGAAGCGAGTTCCGGTCCTTGTGACAAATATTTTGACATTCCTGGACAATCGTGAGTTCTATATTACAGTCTGAGTAGATGTCTTCCAAATCTAACACATCTTTAGACTACCCAGACCTCGAAGGCGATGATGCACGACGAGCAATCTGGTTACATGACGTTCCTCTCGCGGCCACGCATCATCTCCGAATGGCCCTGAATAACAGCGCAGGAGATCACCGTACCATTTTAGAAAAATATGAGATACCCATTGTTGCTAGCGTTTTAAAGTTATATCTTCTTGAGCTTCCGGGTATGCAACTTTCTTTTCTTGACCTCCTGGCACTGATCTCATTGCTAATCTCGGAATAATATTTCTAGATTCCCTTGTTTCGTCGCAAGTCTATGAAATAGTCAAAACAATCTACTCGACTACAGCCCACGAAACGTCTGTAGAAGGTAGAATCAAAGTTCTACAGAGCACGCTTGGCCAGCTGCGACTCAACAATATAGCGACTCTTGATGCTCTCATGACTCATTTCACCCGGTTAATCGACCTAACATCCGCTGACGAAGCCTACGTTACCACGCTAGCCCAGACGCTGGCGCCATGCATCTTACGACCTCGCCTGGAAAACACGCTAACCATCAACGAGCGTCATAGCTATCGACTAATTCGCGACCTGTTTGAACACAAGGACGCTATCTTTGGCGAGCTCAAGCGCCAATCAAGCGCAAATGCCCTGGGGGTCGGAGCCGGCGCTGCGCGTCCACGGGCCATCAGCACCGATGAAAGCCACCGTCGAGCTGCCGTAGAAGCGCGTAATCGCGCTATTGCAAGCCGCAGTCGAGCCACCAGCCCAGCTCCGGGTGCCAGGCATCGCCGTGACCGATCCACGGATGGATCCTCGGGCGGATCCTCGGGTCGATTCCCGATTAACGTGGGCAGTCCCCATGGGTCTGATCGAAGACATGCCAGGCAAAGTCTAGAAGTCCCTACTACAAGCGATTTAAGCTCTGCTGCAGATGCTACCGTTGCCGAAGAAGAAGGTACCCCGTCATCTTCTCCAGAGAATGATAAGGCAGCAGCTTCAACTTCTTCTCCTCCTTCCTCTTCTCCTACCAATGATGATGTTGTTGCAGTAGAACATACAAACGGTCCAGAAGGCTCGCCCACGCCTACTGCGAGCGTGGCAACCGTTGAGAAACGCGATTCACTTACTCGCGGACGCCATGTACGACGTGCAGGCGGTAGCCATCCCCCAAGCGAAATCAGGAGCAGTTTACCTCCTGACAGCGAGTTGAAGGGTGTTACACTGGAAGATAAGCCGATGGAGGATTTCGCATGAAGAAATAAAAAAAAAGGAGCTAGGCAAGTTCTTCGACGACGAAGATCTGAGAACGAGGTGAATCATGTATTTACCCTTTGTATACATACATAGGTTTTTCTTGTCTGTGGTTGCGATTTGTCTATTTCTTTTTCCTTTTTTTTCACTTTTTTTCTATTAGCATTCTTGTTATTATTATTGATTTTTTTTGTCATTTGTCACGTTTCACCGACGCTATGAAGATATGTATCTACGTACGGACTGCTATATCCCAGCCAACCTTACGTCCAAGCTATGCATCTACCTACGTAGGTAGGTAGGTAAGTGTATGAATATATCCGCTCATCGGGATGAAACATCATTGCAAGTTCACAAACAACCCCCCGTCAACCAATATCTGGGCGCCAGTCTAGGAAAGTCAGTATACCACAACCCACTACATACCGAACAAAAAGATATGTAGGTACGAATTGTAGATGATACTCACCACATACCCACTCAAATCCTCCGCCGCCAAAAACACCGCTGGCCCCGCCAAATCCCTCGGCGCACCCAACCTGCCCAACGGAATCCTCCCTTCCATATACGCCCTCTTCTTCTCATCCCTCATATCCTCCTCATTAAGCTGCGTGCGAACCGTGCCCGGCAACAGCGCATTACACCGGATCCCATACTTCCCCAGCGCCACCGCGGTCGATTGCATGAGTGATAGCACGCCGGCCTTGGTGGGACAGTAGTGGCATTGCTGGCCGCCGCCGACAAGCGCTGATATCGAGCTTATTCCGATTATGGAGCCGCCGGGGGGTTGTTGGTGGAGGGCCATTTGGCGGCCGGCGGCTTGCGTGGCGTAGAATGCGCCACAGAGGTTGATGTTTACTGTTTGGGAGAGGAGGGGGGGTTCAATCCTTTTTTTTTTTTTTCTCTTGGTTAGGTATATATACTAGAGGTATAGAAGTAGAGAGATGTGTTAGGTAGGTAGGGTACCTACTCAAGAAACTCAGCAAACTGGCAAACACCCGCATTGCTCACAAACACATCCAAACGACCAAACGCTTCGACAATCTTGGCCACAAATTCCGCCCCGGTCTCGGGCTTGGATATATCTCCAGCGACGGTGATAACCCGCGTTGATGAGTCTGCTGCAACCGCAGTGGCATCTGTATGGAAGGCATCGACGAGCGGATCATTGTTGAGTCCGCCGAGATGATTAATGGCGACTTTGGCTCCGTGGCGGAGGTATTCTAGGGCTATTGCCTGTGCGGTTGTAGCATATTAGTTAGACATTAGAAGTCGAGAATGGGAAGGAGAAGGGGGATGGGCTTTTTACTCTTCCGATTCCTGTCAGGCCACCTGTTATACCGCATACTTTGCCTACCAAGAGCTGAGGAGTGGCCATCTCTTCTTGGGCTATCCTATCTGCATGCACCTGGACAAAGATGGACGTCCAAAAGATTTGTAGTTGTTGGGATACCGTCAGTCAAGGTCTACAGACTGAATAGGACATATCAATATGGAATCTCTTCATGGATTGTCTTTTTCTTTCTTATCTTCTCACATGAATCAAATCTTTTGTTGTAACTTGTACTGTATGGATGACGATGTCAGTCTCATTTAAGTTCTGACGGATGTCGTCGCTCGGTGGTTCGGTATAATCTGCACCGAGCATTGCATTCACACTATGCAGTACGTATATTTTTCTCTATCATTGCATATTAACTGCTCGCTGCTTGGCCATTACTTGAAGTGACTTGGAATGAGTACCTTTCCAAAACCATTACAAGCATGAGCTTCAATTTGCCTCCGACTACCTACGACTACCTGAACTGGACGACGTAGTCTAAAATCGACTCCAGCTTCTTGTATGTACATATGGCTCCTGATTGGCCGGAATCGTATTTAATAAAGAAACGAGGATATGAGAGTATGGGATATTAGAAGTCTATCTAAAGATACCGAGTCGTATTTCCGCAGCTGTACGTACAGGAGAGGAAGGGCGGATATTCGTTCTTGCTGAGCACCTAACTGGATATATGCTCACCTAAGCAGGCGGCATGTAAGATGCGGACCATGCCTGCTATTAAGTATATCATAAGTTGAAAGGACGATGTGGTTTGTACGAGAGCAGTAAAAAATGAGAGTTTTTTCGTGTGCATCAATGTGATTGCGATATAGCAATGAGATGGATATCCACGAGAGATTGAAACAAGCGCTAAGCCTGAATCAATGTCATAGTGGAAGATGGAGTAAGCTTAGTCGCCAGAATCTCTACCGGTATGCAGTAGAAGTTGCTGACGAACAGAAGATGAGAATCTTGGTGACTGACGATGAGGATACAGGTTGTGTCATAGACTCAGTGACCGGTATTCAGTGGGCTTCGAGAGGTGAATCCGAAGAAGCAGTATGTGGTAGGGGCATATCTAATATGCTAGCTAGGTAGGGCGACAAACTATGGGGATTCCGGTGACAAGGTCCGGCGACTGTAGAGAGGACGCTCGCTGTCCACAGTGAGTAAAGAAGAAAAACCAAGTGAACGAAACAATAATAGGTAAATCGTTCCAAAGACGGTAGATGTGGCCATCAAAAATTTCGTGCTTTCAGGTGAGTGGCTTCCTGATTATCTGTATGTTCTTGAATGTACCGTGCCACTCTTGATTGCTTCGGTGTCGCCGTAAAGGATGAAAGTTTTTCAATCTATCTGTTGTTTTCTGTATGTATTTCTTCAACTCATTGGCGAAGAAGTGGAAATGGCGCGATGACAAGGAATGGACGATAGGCATGTGATGTCTTGTTGGAGGTCTGTGGTTTCTGTGTGAGGGAAATCCTTTCGTACGTAGTACGAAGATATGAGAAAGCGAAGAAGATGCCATTCGGAGATTCCGGGTGGAATCCCTACTATCTATACTAGCTAGCTCACGTGCGGGGGTGCACGTGAGGGACATAAGAAGGGGATTCGTATCACATTCTGGGTATTATTTGCTAGGTGTTGCTCTGTGTATGCCCGATAAATTTGAAAAGAGTCAATAGGAGATTTCTAGAAAAGGTTCTAGAATGAAAAAGTTTAACCCGAAGCTTACCTGAAGCATATAGTAGATGGCCTGGATAGTTTTCCCTAGGCTCATGACATCTGCCTAGGAAGTACTGCAGGTCCGTAGGGAAAAATATCTATCAGGTGAAATGCATTCACTTTTTGAGAATAGAAAAACGAAGTTGCTTGCAGGATACCATTGGGTATGATCATAGGTCCTGCCTAGGACTCGGTAGTCCAATCTGGCAATAGACTGATCGATTGGCGCATCGAACTCGAATTTTTCCTCAATTTGCCTTCCTGTCTGACAATGAATCCATCTTGCCTGAGTAATCCTGGTAAAAGGACCGAGGTTGACTGCTGTATTAAGTCTCTGCCATAAGATGTTACTTCAATGGATTCAATGTATAAATTGCGGTAAGGATGTACTTACCATGGAGTCATCATCATCCTGGATTAATTGCTTCGCCATAGTTTTGATGGCATGATGGACATAGAGGAACGGCGCTATATTCAAATCTTAACTTGAAGTTTATCAACCAGTTGTGTGTATGAGTAATATCTGGTGCCACATGCTACCAACTGTACTACTAGTACAAGTACAAAGCCAATATTTGTTTTGATAGTGTGCTCTGACCGCATGCCTAGTATGTAGCGTCTGAGAAAGCCCTAGAACAGGATTCGCTTCACTCATACCGGAGCCGCCCTCGTAAAGAGCTGTCCATACTGTGTGACCGGGTTGCCCGAGCGTTTCCCAAGGTAAGGATACCAGGGGAATATCCTTGAAGCTGGATAACGATTGAACTTGAGCGATGAATTCTTCGTCCACAGATTGCTCCATATATCCCTGGAGCTTTACAACGCTGCCTGGGGCTGGATGGTTCCGTATATGCTGGCGAATTTGCTCACGAGCATTCACCGCCAAGCCATCAAAAAGGGACCCCTTCATGGGACTTCTGGAAATGCTCGTTTTATGCCTCATAGTCTGCTATCACCTTGGTATGAGGTTGCTGTGGTGCTCTTAAGGAATCGAACAGCACCTTGGGACTTGGGCAATTGGCTAGTATAAGCTCGTGGGTAATCGAGTAGGTCTCGAAATCGGTCACGTGCTTCCCAAGTTCGATCAGTAGTTTTGCAAGAGCAGCTTGAACTAAAGTCTTTCTACAACCAAAAATGCCTTCAAAGAAGGCGAATCCGTTGCCAGGCACATTGCGCAATATTTGGAAGACGTTGATTTGTTTCTCATTCCATTCCCTTAATGCAAGGATCTATTCGCACACTGATTAAACCTCAATTTCCAATTGCCTGTTAAAGACATCCATGAAGCTCAATACTGCGTACTCTTGGTTCAATAGAATTAGATATCACCATTAGGAGCTAGGTTGGCACAGAGTTGAGTCGCGTTAACCTGCGACTTCAAGTTGCTTATATGCATGTCGAACTTCAAAGTGCAAGTCATCGACTTATTCTCATCAAACTTGACGATCTTCTTGGAATCGGACCAAACTGTCAATGGGGTCCATAAAATCTCAGCGAAAGACTTCGTTGTTCACTCTGGTGAAAATAATGTATTGGCTTTTTGATTGATCAACCGTGAAAAGACTAAGCTCCTGATGCGGGAAGGCTTGGTTGTGAAACGATCAGGGAGTTCGCTGATTCTGAGTCGAGTTGATATCCATCAGTAAGTGATGCTTTTTTTTTATTAGACCATGTTTTTTTCACTTCAGGAGAAGTGCTTGAAACCTCAGAATGGGTGGAAGCCAGGTCATCATCAGATGACGGAATTCGGCCTTTGTTCTCCATCCAAGCTTTTTGACGAGCTTTACGCTGCTCAAAATTGGCATATGCAGCGGTCTGTTCACTACTGTCAGACACAGAATGTGGATATAAAGATGGCCACGTGCGAACGGGTTGGGACCCGTGGGCCGATGCCCATTCCCAATCCTTGTTGATTGGGGTGAAAGAAGCCATTTTTAAACGCGAAATTTAGATCTACAAAGTCTACACATATATTAGCTTCTTTTCACCAAATTTTGACACAAAATCATCAATATTGAGGGAGTTATCGAACGGTAGCTTACCTTTGCTCGCGGGCAGGATGATTGGTGGGATATATCCACGCCTCCAATCGCCTTGTTTACTGGGCATGACCCTGTTGTATTTGCCGAGAAACCGCATCATATCTATAGAGCAATGTGCTGCAAGTATTCGTGTCCTTCAACAACAACAACAACGGGACAATGGCTCGTATGGGCTCCTTGCTTTGCTTAATTGAGTGCTTTTCCTGGCTTGGTAAGGAGACTTGGTTGCCGTTGGAGTATATGATACGATTTGGATATGCAACAAGAAAAAGATTTTTCTGTTGGGGGTTGTTGGTCGGCAAGATTGAGCGGCGCTCCTTCCAATCCCGGAAGTCTTCCATCCACTTGTTGTACGCTTCCTCGCAGGCTTCTCGGACCTATTCCGTAATTCCTGCGTGCGATACCTGCTCTGGATCCTCAAGGCCGGCTTGGATGCAGTAACGTCCGGAATTTGAATACCATATTGTTTTACGACAGTGCGATGACGCACATTCCCTTCGCTGAACCTTTTGTATTTTCGCCATGCGGGGACTTTTTCGCTTCCCATTTGGGTGAGGTAGTACGGGAGGCCTGGGTTGTAAGCCCCGTGATAGAGCGGGATAGTTACTCGAAACTGTCAAGGTCAATTGTAGCGGCCTCTCCGGGCATTGCGCCCAATTGTGCAGGGGCATCATCGGGTACTCGGGCTCTCCAATCTCTTTTGCTTCGCGGAGTTACGGTGGTGACCACAGCGTTAGGATCAGGTACTGCGTTGGGTTCAGGCGCGGGCGCAGGAGCGTCATCTTCGTCCATACAGTGATCGTGTTCTTTGAGATGTTTGATATACTCGTATGCGAGACGGAGGTCTTCGTCGATATGAAGCATGGGAGCGCCACGAGAGGGCTTCAGTCGAAGCTGATTCTATTCGTGAAGGTCCTTGTAGACAAGAGCATGCAGAGTTGCCTGCTCTTCGGTCGACCGATATACATCAGTCCAGAGAGCGGAATCATTCTCGACAAAGGTTTTCACGGATTGGGCCTCAGCAACGGCATCCGGATCGGAGTGCGTGAGCAAGTAATTGAGCACTTATTCATATCGCTTTTTCTGCTTGGTATCAATCGCTTTGTTGACGATACGCTAGAGACAGGGCAATCCAACGCCTTCACGTCAGAAGCTTCAAATCCCAGTCATTCTATTGATTAGGATAAAGCTGCAGTGCGGCTTTACATCAGTTGCAACTCTTCGACTCTTTCTCAGCGCCACTTCCGCAATCTAATCCATACTGGGTTTAGCGTGTAATTTCAGTAATTTACATGAAGTATTGAACATAATTATACAAAAATCGGTATTGTTTTCTGTATTGTAAATACGTAGAACTTTCTAGCATGTTCTTTGCAAACCAAACAATCAACACAGGTTTGTCTCAGCAAATTGGCCAGGTGTCACCCTCTTGTCTCTCAACTGAAGAGAGTTTGTGTTGTTACATGTACTGCACTGTACTCTGAATGTGCAACGACTGTATACGTCAAAATAACTTGACGTCCTCCCAGTATGGGTTCCAGTTACATGATTGTCACGAATAACCATGACTGAATAGGCGACGTTCATCGTGTACTGTACGTGAGCTGCATGGGAATCTTGCAGGTGCATGTAGCTTACCCCTCCTTCCCAGCCTGATGCATTGTGCCTTACATTCTCCTACAGGCTACGAGGCTTCTCATTCCAGCCTGTCATTATCTTAATATCGATACAGTACTTGGCCTGACCTAGCTTGTTTCTTTGTTTGGACCCACAATGATGACTTCGACGCACGACGACTACACAATCGCTTGGATATGCGCATTGCCGCTGGAGGTCGCAGCGGCCCGCCTCATGCTGAATAGAACCCACAGTCCGCTGCCAAATCCGTCCACCGATTCGAATGCCTACGAACTCGGCGAATTAGATGGCCACTATATTGTCATTACCTGCCTTCCAGTTGGCGTATACGGAACAGTGGCCGCCGCGAATGTTGTATCTCGCATGCGTTCGACGTTTCCTCGGCTCCAGTATGGATTGATGGTGGGCATTGGAGGCGGTGTCCCGGGTAAAAACAATGACATTCGACTAGGCGATGTGGTGGTCAGTAAACCGGTTGGACAGCACGGTGGGGTGATACAGTATGATTATGGTAAGACCGTGAAAGGGGGAAAACTTGAGCCAACTGGCGTTTTGAATAAACCACCACAGACTCTTTTGACCCATATGAGTCAACTAGAGGCGAAAAGAGTTACTAGGAGCGAGGATCTGAAGAAAATAACGGAGGAAGTACTACAAAATCCTGACATAAAAGAAAGATTTTCCGCCCCAGAACAGCTTACAGATTTCCTTTTTGAATCTTCCTATCACCATGCTGCTGGGGAAAGCACCTGTAAAAAATGTGATAAAGAACAATTAGTCAAACGAAAACCACGGGAAACCAGTACACCTTATATCCACTACGGGTTGATTGCGTCAGGAAATCAGGTGATAAAGGACTCAGAGACACGAGATCGCCTAGCCCTGCAGCATGGGATACTCTGCTTTGAGATGGAAGCTGCCGGCCTCATGGATGAGCTTCCAACACTGGTGATTCGAGGAATATGTGACTATTGCGACTCTCACAAGCAGAAACAATGGCAAGGATATGCAGCTTTAACAGCAGCTGCTTACGCGAAATTGCTCATGTCAACAATTCCGGCACTCCCCATTGTTAATGGTAGGATATCTCAATTCCCTTGACAAGGGGTGTGCAAAACATCGCTCATCAGTGATATAGTTGATGCAAAATTACGTGAATATTATATCAACCCTAAGAATAATCGTCTCAGGATCGAACGCCTCTCTGGAGATCCGCTGGATATGCAGCAATGCTATATCAATCTTTCAATAATAGAGTACATGCAAAATGATCAGAATATGCTGCCACAAGAAAAATCGCTCTCCTCGACATTTTCGCTGCCTAATCGCCTAAAGTTAACAGCAGATGATCCTGAAAAGGAGGTTACACTTCCACAACTCTTCCACGAGCGGAAGCTGTTAGATGGCCGAAAAGCGCAGCCCCGACGGATCCTAATCCGAGGGCGGGCAGGTGTTGGAAAGACAACGCTTTGCAAGAAGATTGTTCACGACTTTTTACACCAACAGATGTGGGCAGACCTTTTTGATCGGATCATATGGATAACTTTACGAAGACTGAAGGGGATGTCAGACTTGGATGAGTTTTTCCATCAGGAATTCTTTAAACATGAAGCAGAGCGCGACGGTTTAGTTATAAAACTCCGGAAAACAGCTTTGGACCAAACCCGTAGGAAAACTCTATGGCTATTGGATGGCCTTGATGAAATTTCGGGATATCGCAATCCTTCCGGAGCCGACGTGACTGAAATATTTAATAGCTTATTCAATGAAGATAATGTGATTATCACATCCCGTCCACATGCTGTAAAGCTTTTGGGCCTGACTCCTTTTGACCTGGAGTTAGAGACAGTTGGGTTTCATCTAAGTCAAGTGCAAACTTACTTAGCGAAAGCCATAACCGATCCAGATACTGTTAACCAGATTTATTCATTTATTCAGAGCCATTGGTTGATTCAGGGACTGGTTCGAATACCCATCCAGCTCGATGCATTATGTTATAGTTGGGATAACGACTTCCGTTCTAGTGCTCTGCTACAAACCATGACAGCAGTATACCAGGCTATTGAACTGAAACTATGGAAAAAGGACATCTTAAACCTTGAGAAGAGGAATAATACGGGGCACAATGGTGGAACAGCAGTCCGAAAACTGCGGACGCGGTTGCAGATTGAGTCTCAACACATGAAAACAGAGATGAAATTTCTAGAATGTCTTGCATTTACAGGATTGTACAGCGACATTATTGAATTCCATCCAGGTCATCGTGATTGGCTATACGAACAACCAGAGTTTTGCGAGATGTCTGATGATGTCCTTGACCGACTCTCTTTTCTGCGCACATCACATACTTCAGATCAGGATAAGAGTTATCATTTTCTACATCTTACTTTCCAGGAGTTTTTTGCTGCCCAGTATTTTGTCCGATGTTGGAGATCGGGATCCAGCGAGTCACTTACCTGTCTCAAAGCAGGCTTCACAAGGGAAAATTATATAGCGAAGTTATCACCTGAGAAGTTTCTTCAGGAAGAAAAGTACAGTGGACGCTATGACGTGTTCTGGAGATTTGTCACCGGGCTGCTGTATAGTATTGACAGGGAACAATTATACTCATTCCTTAAGCAAATGGACGAAGAGCCACGAGATCTACTCGGCCCCGCACATCAGCGGCTACTGATGCACTGCTTCAACGAGGTTCCTCAATCTGAAGACTCAGAACTAGCAAAGGACCTTCGAGAAAATATGGAACTTGGGTGTATACAATGGTCTTCTTAAGAGGATAGATTTCTTGAGAAAATGCGCCTCTGCAGTGAAACTGAATTTCCAGAGCATGTTCTACGCAAATTACTTGAGTATTACCTGGAAAAGAAACAACCCAAAAAGATCCTGGAGGCTCTAGCCTACCGGTGGCACATGTCGTCCAGTCTCATGGGTATAATCACAAGATGTATGGATGATGGAGACAGGGATGTGAGACGCGCCTCTATCGCAGCCTTAGGCACGCAATCTCCCTGGTCATCTGAGATTCTAGAAGCCGTCATGCACCGGCTAGAGAATGATGAAGATGGGGATGTGAGAGGCGCAGCTATCAGAGCCTTAGGCAGACAATCTCCTTGGTCATTCAAAATTCTAGAAGCTGTCATACGCCGGCTAGAGAATGATAAAGATGGGAATGTGAGATACGCAGCTATCAAAGCCTTAGAGACACAATCTTCCTGGTCATCTGAGATTCTAGAAGCCGTCATGCGCCGGTTAGAGAATGATAAAGATAGGAATGTGAGAGATGCAGCTATTGAAGCCTTAGGAACACAGTCTCCCTGGTCATCTGAGATTCTAGAAGCTGTCATGTGTCGACTAGAGAATGATAAAGATTGGGATGTGAGATACGCAGCTATCAAAGCCTTAGGAACACAATCTTCCTGGTCGTCTGAGGTTCTAGAAGCTGTCATGCGCCAACTAGAGAACGATAGAGACGTGTCTATGAGAGGAGTGGCTGTCAAAGCCTTAGGCAGACAATCTCCTTGGTCATCTGAGATTCTAGAAGCTGTCATGCGCCGACTAGAGAATGATAAAGATGGGAATGTAAGATACACAGCTATCAAAGCCTTAGAGACACAATCTTCCTGGTCACCTGAGATTCTAGAAGCTGTCATGCGCCGACTAGAGAATGATAAAGATGGGAATGTGAGATACGCAGCTATCGAAGCCTTAGGGACACAATCTCCCTGGTCATCTGAAGTTCTAGAAGCCGTTATGCACCGGCTAGAGAATGATAAAGATTGGGATGTGAGATACGCAGCTATCAAAGCCTTAGGAACACAATCTCCCTGGTCATCTAAGGTTCTAGAAGCTGTCATACGCCAATTGGAGAATAATGAAATAATGTATGTGAGAAGAGCAGCTATTACAGCCTTAGAAACACAATCTTCCTGGTCGTCCAAGGTTCTAGAAGCTGTTATGCGTCAACTAGAGAACGACGCAAACATATATTTGAGAAGAGCGGCTATTAGAGCCTTACGCACACAATCTCCCTGGTCATCTGAGGTTCTAGAAGCCGTCATGCACTGGCTAGAGAATGACGAAAATGGGGATGTGAGAAACGCAGCTATTGAAGCCTTAGGAACACAATCTCCCTGGTCATCTAAGACTCTAGAAGCCGTCATGCGCCGACTAGAGACTGATGAAGATGGGGTTGTGGCGTCCAAAATAGAACCTCTATTATGGAAAAATGATTTCCTTTCTCTGTTCTTCAATTTGAATGCTAATGCTACCTCGGCGTTGTGCAAAATTTGGGCGCGAAGAAGCATCCAAGGAATTTTTGCCTGCTATATTCGTGATGGAAGCGCATATTTTGAGACATCAGACGGGCGAAGGTCGATGCCTTTGTCCAAGGGAGAAATAAAGTTGCTTAAGCGTATATTATGGATTGCTACAGTCAACAGCCCGATATTACGTTTGGTTTATAACACAGTTAGATTCCCGTTTGCGTCATTGAAAAGCTGATCAGCAAGGCTTTTACGTTATTTTCAATTATCTTTTCGAAAGAAGGGTTTGGGACAAGTCCTAAATTTACGTCGATAATATATTAGCCTCAAGTTCGCCACTGGTGGATGACATACGTACAAGAACCGGAAATCCAAAGGATAGCGGGACATCAACATATATACAAAATATTACGACAGGCGATAGTCGGAAATTGGTATCAAAAGTTGAGTTGTACATAGGTGTATCGATTGTTTTTAACTTTCAATACACACAGTATGTTATGGTCTTCTAGCATACAAAGGGAATGCACAGTCTCCAGCCCACGCCACTTGACAAACCAAGTAGCAAAAATTCCGTATATAAAACCATGCCAAGCTTACCAAAACAATGACACTCTTACGTCCCATACGCGTCGTAAAATACTGGTATACTAGTTTAAACCTAATATAGATTAGGCGACGGGAGTGGCGCCGAGAAAGAATCGAAGAGTTGCAAATAATGTAAAGCCGCTCATGCAAGGCGCTGTATTTGTGTGGTGTCGCTGAACATGAGCGGTGCCGTATTAGGAACCGATCGAATACCTAAAATTTTTCTGGGACGTTACTGTATCAAAGTGATTTTTACCTCCCAGCAAGCTTCTCCTGTATTTATGCCCCGAGAGGCCATCCACTCGTTATAGCCAGGTTCTACTGTATTTGGTAGGTGAATGATAATATTTCTACGTCTCTAAAGACAAGAAAATCTGAACAAGTTGGTTACAAATGTATAGACGGGATATAGGCAATTGATAATGATATATTCTAAATACAATGCATACCGGATATGTCCATCAGCTATGACCATTCACTTTCTCTTCCTCCTGAGACGGCGGCTCTGGAAGCGTCAAACTCCTCGCAGGTGCAGGAGTGAGAATCGCAGAAGCAGGAATCAACGGCGCCGCGGGATTCAACTCAAGACCAAAACCTGGCTTGTCCAGATCTGTCAAGTCCAGGTATCCCTTTACGGGGATAGGCTCGTTCAAAAACAGGTTGCCGAACACCGGTTCCACGCTGCTACCGTCCGCCGAGTTGGCTAGGTATTCTTGGAATGGGGTGTTGGGCTGGGAGACTACGAAATGGTACGAGTACGAGCCTGAGGCGTGAGGGACAACGGGGATGTCGTAGGCAGCGGCCAGCGCGGAGACTTTGAGGAGCTCAGTGAGACCGCCTAGCCACATGACATCTGGCTGGATGATGTCGAGATTGCGGCCCTCTACTAGTTTCCTAAATCCGTATCTGGAGTATTCGTGCTCGCCCGTGGTGAACTTGACAGTTGGGTGGGCCCTCTTGAGGAGAGCATGGCCGTCAAAGTCATCTGGAGTCAGGCATTCCTCCCACCAGTCGATGTTGAGGCCCTGTGCCTCAGCCTGCTTGACGAGCTCAATTGTGTAAGGAACGGTCAGCGACATGTAGCAGTCGACTCGGAGCGGGAAATCAGGTCCGACGCTCTCGCGATGCTTGCGAAGATACTCAATGTTTCGCTTCAGCCCGTCGATGCCTTCATCTGGTCCGTATGGAAGAGGGACTTTCGCTCCGATAAAACCTGCAGCCTTTGCGGCCGCAGGCTGAGGCCCGGTGCAGTAAAATTGTAGCCTCTTGCGTGTGGCACCACCGATCATCTTATAAACTGGTTCTTTGCGGATCTTTCCGAGAAGATCCCAGAGGGCCAGGTCTATAACAGAGATGACTGCGATGGGGAGACCCTTGCGGCCGTAGAACATGGATCCGCGGTACATTTTCTCGAACATATCGTTGATGTCTCGGGGATCTATACATCAGACCACCGAGATTAGCCGTGCAAACTCGGGTCGAAGTGACTTTAGAAAAAGTATACCATTTCCAATCAAAAAGCGCTCAAAATGCTGATGGACCAGCCAGCATGCCGGAGGTCCTCCGAACCCCGTGGCGAATCCTTTGGTTCCATCACTAGCTTCAATCTCAACGCAGAATGATCCCAAGACGTTGATGCCCCAGCTGGTCCTGGAAGCGCGATATTCCTCCCACCGCGCCATTGGCGTCGATATCGGGCTGTCCACTAGCCAATGCCCTCCTTTCACCTGAGTTCCAATTGCCTTTAGCATCGAGATGCCCGCCATAGACATAAATGCAAGCTTACATTGTGGTAGTCACCTCCCGAGCCAACGCCTTGTATGATGAATGTTCGCACATGCTTAATAGCGGGGAATGACGATTCGGCAGCCATGCTGTCCTTCTGTTGTACGCGCTTTGGTAAAATAATACGAAATAGGATGTATTCCAAGAGGGAAAGAAGAAAAGAAACGAGTTTAATTAAATAACCAAGAGCTAGAAACGAAAATTTCAGCCCCCGTAGATATACTGCGCATCGGGAATTAGTCCGTGATGCTCGCTGGCTCGGGGTAATGTAACCCGAGTACCTCCAACCCCGCGATGCGGAGAGATTTGCACTACAACCGATCCTTGCCAAGGCTGTGCAATTGACATTTGTTGAGAATGATGAATAAGTGGTTCCACATGATTGGAAAGGCGATCATTGATCTGAGGTTGTCTCTTCACGAACAACTTATAAGAGAAGAGGCATGAAAATATCCCGAAATGGCATAGCGCGCTATCGACAGCGAATCCGGGGAAGGCCAGCTGGCAGCTGTGATTAGCCAAAGCTTTTGCCAAGACTGGGTCCCACCAATGAGAAGCACGTGCGCGCAACGTTGCTTCTTCACTTCTCGAAGTTCCACTGCAGAAATTTGCCTGCTCTACTATCTGCTATCTACTACCTACTACCTAGGTATTACTGTGTGAGCTAGCTCCTGAACTGTGCTGCCTTCGCAGGATGCGACAGTGATTACTTATCTGGTTAATCCTTGCGACGGTTCATCTATTCCATCAGATTGCGTACTGTAAAAACAGAGAAGTATGGACGCCACGGCCAGGGAAACGTACCACAGTCCAGATACAGACTCATCGGCTGCCGAGTCCGAGATGGAGCAGCAAGCATCGCACGGGACAAAAAGAAAGCGTCCTCTGACGGTTTCGTGAGTCCTTCCGTATCTCCTTGAGTGATGGCCATGTGGTCCGTCTCTCAGAGTTTAAAATTTAGACTAGAAGCTCTCCTCATATCCATGTTTCTGAACTAACATGCTTCATTCTAGCTGCGAACTGTGCAAACAGAGAAAAGTCAAATGCGGTAGGTGACTCGCAGCATGTCTCGGGGCCCGCTCTAGTACAATACTAAGGGGTGCATAGACCGAGCTCAGCCAAGCTGTGGGTGGTGCACACGTAATAGCAAAGTATGTGAATACAAAGAACGGAAGAAGCCAGGCTTGAAGGCAGGCTATGGCAAAAAGTTGGAACGGAGACTTGGTATAGTCCTTAATTAATCACCACCGACCTCAACGACAAGCTAATAAGTAAAGTTAGACCGGCTAGAAGAAATGATCCAGAGCCAAGCCCGACTGATCGAGACCCATATCATTCGCGATCAAGCACCGCAATCTTACTACGGCCAACTTCAGAAAGCACGAGTTCCTTTGTATCCCTCTTATGGTTCACCGTCGGAGCTCTCCCCTGCAACAGGACCTAGTCCTCATACCACGATGTATGCAGGGGAACCTTCCTCATTTTCGCGGGCACCGAAACCCGCAGATTCAACGTCTGCAAATCAGCGTAATGCGGCAGTCGGGAGCCCCTCGGCTTCTTCAGTACAGATTCAAAACCCTTCTTCAATGGTATCCAATACTGTCTCCAACTCAACACCGCATTCTCAAGTTCCAGACGGCACTGGGACAGACTACTCTCATAACGACTCCTCATTGACCGTCCCAGTCAGCCTGTTCAACAATCAACAGAAATCCCTTTCGGACTCGGAACTCGATCTACCCCCCTACGACTTGCTCTACGCACTGGTAGACTTATATTTCGAACACATCAACAGTTGGTGCCCGATCCTTCATCGTCGATCAACTCTAGACACTCTTTTTGGCCCCTCTCCATTGGAAGAAGCAGATCGCGTGGTCCTTCACGCTATTGTGGCAACAACACTACGATTCTCTCTCGATCCACGACTGAACGCTGTCAATCGTGAACGGTATCACGAATCATCGAAACAGAGAGTGTTGCTTTATGGCCTTGAAAACTCGTCAGTCAAGGCTATCCAAGGTCTTGTTATTCTGTCCCTCGATTTCGTCGGATCTTCAAATGGGCCTCCAGGCTGGAAACTCCTAGCTTTGATAGCTCGATCTGTTGTCCAGCTGGGCTTAGCTGTGGAAAGGGGATCCGCGATCGACTCAACAATTTACCCCTCAATCTATACCCTCAGAGCAAATGTTCTGCCTGACTCGGAGACGTGGATTGAAGATGAAAGTCGGAGACGCCTTTTCTGGATGGTCTATCTATTGGATCGTTATTCTACTATCGCCACTGCGTTCGACTTTGCTTTAAACGAGAAAGACATTGACCGCAGACTGCCTTGCCGTGAGGAATTCTTCATTAGAAACCAGCCTGTGGAGACGAGATGGTTTCGTTCTAGTATTGATCGAGGCGACTATACTGGCGGCCATGGCGATAATGTGGGGTCTTTTGGATTCTATATTGAGATATTGGGTATACTATCCCGCATACATCTTTTCCTCAAACGACCGGTGGATATTGGCGCGCTCTCAGACGTCGAGGAATGGCAAGCAACATATCGAAAGCTAGATAGTGAGTTATCAGCTTGGGAGTTCAATCTTCCCACGGAATATGCCTATGAGAATGCATCTCGTCTGTTTCAGAGTTCAAGATCGAAGAAAGGGTTTCAATGTGACTGGGTCATGCTGCACGCTACGTACCAGACGTAAGTATACTTTCCCCTACCTGATACCAATGTCCGAGAAACTAAAAATGCATTCAGCACCGTGATACGACTCCATTCCTCAGCCGCATATCCCACAACACGATCCCCTATATTCACACCCTCTTACAGTGCTAGCCAACGCTGTCTAGTAGCTGTAGACAACATCCTGACACTAACTCGCTTCGTTTCCGAGAACAACATGCTCAACAAACTCGGCCCACCCTTCGCCTTTTCCCTCTGGGTCTCAGCCCGGCTATTGCTCGTCCACGGATCAACCATTGCGCACACCGTGAGCCCGGACATCTACGTATTTGTCGATACACTAGCACAGATGGGACACTATTGGAAAGTCGCGGAGCGCTACAGCACAATCCTGAGGCGCGTGCTGGACGAGTTCGGCGAATACGAGCAGACGGCAGCAGGCACTGAAAACGAGCGCGTCACTCCTCCATCCTCCGTCAAAATCCTGGCTGATATGAGACGTTGCGCGTTTGATCTTGACTTTCTCATATCTCGCCAGCCTCTGCGAAACGGGCACAATAATAATAAAAACAGCCCATCTAACTTCCATATCTTAGGAGCTTCCATGCCAGGAGCAACAGCAGCAGCAGCAGCAGCAAGAAGTGAAAACTCAGTATTCGGCGGCAGCCCACCAAACTCAGCCACTCCTCCCCCTCCCCCTCCTCCTCCTCTCGCAGTGAATCGAAACCTAACAGACAATGAATTCGAGTATCTCGACATCTTCGGATTTTTCAATGTCCCCCGCGTACCCAACATGCCAACACCACTTTCCGCACTCGGAATGACTACAACAACAAACGATAATCAACGTCGAAATAATAGCAGCAGCATCACTAATCCCATGTCTATCCATGGCCTTACTGCGACCGTAGGCAGTAATGAATTTAACATTACGAATTATTTAGTTCCGACTCCGGAAACGGATTGGTTGTTTCCACAGCCGGGTGGGTGAAGGGTTGAAGAAATTGCTACTGTATAGTACGTATGTATATATCTACCCTGCCATACAAGGGGCCTCCTATTTACCTACCTTCCTATTTCCATTTCCACTACGACCATTCGTTTATTTACTCGTAAATAAAGATATATCGACATCAAAAATTCATAATCATGTAATATACTACGTACAATACACAAACAAACAATTGAACAAAGAATATAAGTAGCGTGTTCTGTAATATGCACCAAATTGATGTCCTCTTTTCCTGAACAAATAAAAGCGCGAGCAATTGGTCCAGGCCAGCTTCATATCCAAACTCAGAATAGAATGAACTCCAACAGTGATGTCACTGATGTGATGTGGTTATGTTCCGAAAAGGGAGAAGTAAAAGCACCATGAATAAAACTAGCAAAAGAAAAGAAAGAAGAAAAAACAACATCAGGCGTATAAACTATATTGGATATCGTTAGTATAGACATATTCCCTTTCTCTTTTTGCTCTTTCTTCACATATCAATGCCTCCCTCGGGATCAGCCGTGTCTACTTCACAAAATCTCATGAGTGCGTCGAGGAACGCTTCGGTGAAAGATGACTGTCCCATTGCCATGTCAACGGGTGATTCCTGATCCAATCGATCTATTTCATTGAAAATACCAGCTGCTTTGACGGCCAGTCTTTTTATTCTGTCGTGGGCATATTGGTGGCGCTGTTTTGTCTCTATTGACATCCCGCGAGCCTCTTGCATGAGCGCATTGACTCCCTTGGCTCGACAATGAAGTGCATGCTCGAGAGCCGGGATGATTACAGCTCGGCTCAGAGTATTCATGTCTGTCGGAGGTGTTGCCGGACGTGATGATGCTTGAGAGTCGAGGCTCCTTCTTGATTCTACAGAGCCCCTTCGTGGGTCCGTTTGCCGTACCAGCTGAGGCGTTGGTAACGACTGGGGATGAAATGCAGGAAGTGCTTTTTGTTCAGGGAGTCCGGCCGGTTTCGAGGGCATGTTTTCCTTCTTGATGAACGTTGGTGCTGAGCCAGATATCGGCTTGCGTACTATACTATTAGTAGGAGTCGGTGTGGATTGCTGCCGATTTTGTGGTTGTGATGGAGTTCCGCTGGGCGACGATTCGCTGAGATGCAAAAAGGTTAGATCCGAAGCTAGCGACTGCTGAAAGGCTTTATCATAATCTTTTGTTGCGGGGCTATCTTTCTCTTTGGATACCGGAGGTTTTTCTAGACGGGTCGATGGCGTCCCAGGCACAGTTTGTGTGGGTTGTGGCTTCAGCGGAGACTGAGGGAGAGGCACCTTTGATGGAGACTCAAGAGGGAGCGGTATTGAAAATTTTTGTTTCTGAGGAGACTGTGGAGGAGGATTGGCACGGAGCGTCTCTTTAGAGCTATTTTCACCATCATCGCCTTTGCCTTTGGTGTTGCGACTTTGATCCGAGGACCACGCTTCATGGCCGTGGTTGCGAACATTTGCTGCTGCGCCACTCAATGCTTGAAGGCCTGCATTTCTACCAGCTGGACGAACAGTTCCAAAATCCCACAGGTCTTCGTCGTCTGGAGTAGCCTTTGAAGGCGGCGGTTGTTGAGAAGCACGTTCGTCGTCAAAATCTGGAGTACCGCGCCCGTGGATTGCTTGCCAGCGCTCATGCCGTTCAATCAATTCAGTAAGATACGTCGTCCTTTTTGCTTTCTTTAAGAATGGATGCCTCAGAAGTTCTTTTGCTGACGGCCTCTCTCTAGGGTCGCGTCGAAGGCATAAAGCCACGAAGTCTTTGAATGCCTTGCTGAAATTTCCTTGTAACGTAGGAGGATTATTTTTGGGGATCAGAAATAGAACTTTCATTGGATGAATGTCGGAGTAAGGCGGCTGTCCAGTCGCCAATTCAATAGCCGTGATACCCAACGACCATATATCTGCCTTGTAATCGTAGCCAGATTGTTTGATGACTTCCGGAGCCATCCAGAAGGGGGTTCCCACAAAGGTATTCTTCTTTGTCATAGTGGCACTAAGCTGACCGGAGACTCCGAAATCAGCCAGCTTCACTTGACCATTTCCACTGAGGAGGATATTAGCAGCTAAGAAAGTCCAAATCAGTCATGTATGCCCTGGATCCTGAAAATAAGTCCACAAGAGTGGTCCGTACCTTTGATATCCCTGTGCAGCTTTTTATCACTATGAAGGTAGTCCAGCCCCAGCAGTAGTTCTTTGATAATTATCATAATATAATCCTCGGTTATGATTCCCGGCCGTAAAAGATCCGAACAGCTCCCACCAGCACAGAATTCCATCACTATCCAAAGGTCTGATCCTTTCAGGTACGAACCGTGGTATCTGGTGACGTAAGGGGAATTCATCGTAGACATGATAGAGATTTCTGTGATGATGTCTTCGACCTCATCTTCTGCATTCTCGACGTCTATAATCTTAATCGCGACGGACTGACCAGTGCGCTTGTCGACGCTGATACACACAGAACATTTAGCACACGTTGACAAAAGTACAATGGCGTAACTTGTAACTTACCCTTTGTATACCTTACCAAAGCTTCCACCGCCTAGAAATAAACTGTTAGAACGAACGTAGAGCTACCATCGTCTTTGATACATGAATATAACGGGCATACCGAGGCAGTTTTGCTTCGTGTAAAGTGTCTCAGGATCCGCAACCGCCTGCATTTTGCACCAAATAAAATCCCACTTGGCTATGTGATTGAAGATTCAGAAGCAAGTTGGAGCGTTGTCTTGTATAAAATCTTTAAGCGAGTCTGAAAAGTTGCGCTGGGAAGCATAGGTTATTCGTCGCTCCTTGATATCAAGGGCGTCAGCAAGGAGTCGTTCATACAAGGGACGGACGGGTCCGCGGTTTTCCTCCACGAGTTCTGTACAGGCCTGCGCCGGTAGATAGAAGGCAAAGAGTCCTGACAGCAGTGAAAATTGATCGGATTCGAAAATTCAGATGAACTCTTGCCCTGAATTCCTTCAGGTTTAATCAGTATGTTAGCTGCTACTCCGTCGAACCAAAGGACTAAGTCCGCGGGATAGTTAGGCCTGGCAGACTTACTACTATGGTCGAGCCATTCGCATTAGTTAGTAGAAGACTTGCTTACAAGCATCCTCCCAGCGACTGGAGGTGTGCAGAGCAACAAAGATGGCCACGCAGAGTTGGTCAGGGTAAATAAGAACAAGCTTAGCTCAGGCAGCTGATAAACAATCGATTCGGGGAGGAGCGATTGGATTGGCGGGGTACTGTAATTAAATTACTTGAAATTACCATCTGCTGATTGGCGTATCAGAGCGCAGCTTCTCAGGTACCTCTCGCCAGTGATTGGCTCCTGGGCCTCCATCTTGTTTTGTTTACTTGTATCGCTTTACAAAATTACAATAGCACGACGCTCTATAAGACTATAACTATGCGAAGATGATCGTTCCAATGTTATTGTTTCAATGTTAGTGTTCACTGTTGACACTGTTGAGGCAATTTGCTACACTGAAGGTATCTCCAATCCTCGGTCATGCATCCATGATCCAGCTTAAGTCGTAAATTAGCGTTGTAGTAATAAAACTGCACCAAATTCCAAGAGTCAAGTAGATGCGTATATCAGCCCTCACGGACCCAATATGAACAGACCAATATTACCAATAGGTTTATATCGCCTTGTTCGACATGGTGATGGTTGGCGAAAATAATCTGTGAAGTATATCCATTGCAACGCCTCTTCAAATGCAGATTCGTAAGGTGGGCATGACGGCATTAATATCGATCAATCCTCCAAATACCCTATCATGACTGTCCCATTCTTGAGACCAGCGTCTTGAATGGTGGTGTCGAGCTCGTCGATGAGATTTTTACCCATTGCATTCAGCTCGAAGACCACTCCCGCTTTCTCTTCTAGTGGCGGTTCTGACTTGAGCCATTCATAAATACGCTGCACGGGGTCTGTCAGAGCAAAGCGCCTTATTACCCTGCCTGAAGGATGGCGGAATTGTATGCGAGTGGTGGTGGCCGGGTCAGCCGGAGGCTCGGTCTGAATGTGGTCTGAAGGGATAGAACGGAAGATAGAAACACTGGGATCTTCCAGCTCGTCGGCTTCTTCTGCTGTCATCGAAATATCCTCGACCTTGCCCTTGCCCTTGTCCTTGAGATCACTAATGCTTCTTGTCAGCTCATCCGGATCTGCAATCTTCTCAACGGCGCTTCCTTCAAGACTGTTTTTGAGAGCCATTTCCATCATCTCTTCTTCGGTCATTGCCTCCAGTTTCTTTTCTCTGGGGACATCGGCTTTCCGCTTCGCAACCGGATTGCGGGCGTTTTGTTTGAGACTGTATCGGTCGAGGAATTCGTGAAGTTGGATGAGGAAATCTGCAGCTTTGATGACTGGTGGCCCGGACCAGACTTTAACTTGTTCTCCCGTCCGAGGATCAACAATGGCAATATGTGGATAGTTGTCCGAGACATCACGCCCTTGGAAATAGTACTGCAAGTAGGGCATGGCTCGTTCGTCGTCCTTGTTGTATTGCAAAAAAATGAAGTTTTCTCTAACGGAATCTCTCACGCTTGGGTCTTTCCAGAGGTCACGATTCAGTAACTGACAATCGAATATCGACGGGTCTTGGATGTTGATAAGCAGCCATTTTTCATTATCGCGGCCGGATTCACGCGCTGCGTCCCAAGGAAGTCTAGACATCAACTCAAACGGAGGTCGATACATTTCAGCTAGCAGTCCTGATTTGGACGAGGTTTCTGAAGCACCTCCAGTCGCCCGAGATAGAGCAGTTCGTTGTGAGAGTTCGGATTCCTCGTCCCAGATAGATGCATCGCGTTGGTTAAATATCCCCGGACGGCCTAAAGTGCGAACAAGGATTTGGTTAGTTTCGGGACAAATCGACTATCTGATATGGAAACGTGTTATACTGACTGCTCCTTCCCCCGTGACGCATTCTGAATTGGCTCATAAGAGGATCAAAGTCTCCATAGCCCTCTGCACCGGGCCCAACCAGAGTCTCTGTCGTCCTCGCTATAGGAGCCCGCACAGAATCACCACCGGCATAAAGCTCCTCTTGTAACCGTCGGGCCATGGCCGCATCATCTTCGAATGTAGAATCGGCAGGTTGGTGCACCGGGGCCGATGAACGGGCTTCATCTATGGCCATGTCTTCGTCGTCCGAGTCTATATGAACAACATCGTCAAGGTGGCGACTAGATCGAGAGGATGGCTCGGGTGCAGCGGTGGCGTGTTGTGTAGGTCGTAACTCTGCCCCTCCATTCTCAAAGTAAAGTTGCATTGCTTGCTGGATGTCGAAATCTGCAATCTCTAAATACTGCGCTGCAAGCTCTGCAGTAGATCCTGTAACCTCTTGAAACTGAGTCACCACGTCGCCCTCCATGGTGGGCGATGTGGAACAGAAATGAAGTTGTCAAGTCGAGTGCGGTAGTTAGATTTCGATATCTTGAGGATTACAGGAATCAACGACGGGTAAGATCACTGCCTGGTGGGCTTGGCTGGGACTGGCAGTGGCGATTAAGAATAGACTCGCGCAGATAAAAACTGAAGAGAAAGCAGAAGGTAGAAGTAGCGGAAAGATGAAATTCTTGGTGGGAATCTAAGGCAGTTGGAGGTTAGAACTAATCGGGACTCCGTAGGCACCGCTATCGTCATTCTTCAATCTTGGCCGTGGGTGGGGGCTCGGCAGGAGAGATGTTCCTTTCCGCTCCAGCAGTTTCTTTCGACGACATCAAAGCAGCAAACTACGTAGTTACAGCTTAACTTAGTTAGTTACAGGACAGGACATATACATTATAAGGCTTCTGTAACGTGCTCAAGGATGTGTTGTAAATCTTTATCCTGCTCTTTCATGCTATGGACTCGAGACAGGTGTGTTACAAGTATCACTAATAATGAATGTGTCATGAGATACAATCAATGCAAGGCGAAAGGAGAGAAGAAAGAATGCAGTCCGTAGACTATTTCCTTGAATGTGTACTAGTGTAGCGTCACTCCAAAGACGAAGATCCAACTGCGACGATGAGAGGCAAGATCATGAGAATGCATAATTACGGCGTACTGTAAGCGCCGGCCACGCAGATCGTGCATAATTCTGGCACAGTGAATCGCTGCACTTGTGGTCTGCGGCGCCCGCCGTGCAACAAAATCACATGACCTCAGGCGCGGCTAAAACGCGTTTCGCGCTTTGGCCATTTTGCCGTTTTCGGACGCGCGACGCGTTCTCGGATATATGTCAAAGTACCTTCCCTCCCGCAGGTACTTTCCTCTCCTCCACGACACCTCTCGCCGCTTTTCCAAGAGCAAGAGCAACCCGCAACCAAACGTCTAAAATGGCAGCTACGGTTTTGGGAAAGCGCCAGCGAGCCACAATCGACCTTGAAGGTAACTGCCTGTTTCAGCTCTTTCTTTCTTTCTTTCCTTGCTGACTTCTCTCCTCAGAATCTCTCCCTCTTCGCTCTGGGAGCAAGCGCCGAACACCTCGCATTCACGAGGAAGAGTCAACTCTTCGCCTCAGATCCAGGGCTGTTGTTGAGAGCTGCGGTAACCACACCAACGCCAAAAATTCAACCGTCGGTAATGGGCGTCCGAAACGTAATGTTCGAAACAACAATACCTTATCATCGCCATCCAAAAACGACACGCACCTTACCTCCACGAAACCACTAGATAGTATGTTCCGAAGTAATTGCTTATGTGGCTTAGCTAATTTGATGAACAGCGGAAAATGTTCCTGCTCCTGAATTTCGAACTCCTCAGGCCAAGCGCTTTCGTGATGCGCTCACCAACTCTCCCCCAGTCACGCCCAAGCACCGCGTGCAAATTGTGGGAAAGTCCTTAACACCTCGCACGCCTCGGAATGCAGGCACGCCAACAACTAACACCACAGTCTACACTCCCGCTAGGCAAATGTTTGCACGGAGTGCCCATCCCGGCCGGTTGATTGGCAGGGACAAGGAGCGTGCCGAGCTTTCCTCGTTTATCGAAAATGGGATGCGATCACGGAGAGGAGGTTGCATCTATGTTAGCGGGCCGCCTGGGACCGGTAAAAGTGCAATGATTGAGGAGGTGTGTCAGGACTTGAATGTGTCTTCGGTCGTCAAATCTGCACACGTCAACTGTGTAAGCATGCGTGTTGCGCGAGACATCTACGGGAAACTAGTAGAGTCCTTGTGCGATGAATCGGATGTTTTCTCTATGAGCGAGACGGAGAAACTAAGGTCAATGTTTGTGCCTGGGAACAAGTCCGAAGACTTATATTTAGTGACATTGGACGAGATCGACCATCTCCTCACGGCTGACCCAGAGGTCCTTTACTCCCTCTTTGAATGGTCGCTGAGCAGCAAGTCACGTCTACTTTTGATTGGTATTGCCAACGCACTAGACCTCACAGATCGATTTTTGCCGCGTTTGAAGGCGAACAACATGAAGCCCATCCTACTTCCGTTTCTGCCTTACAGCGCCGCTCAGATTGCCAATGTCATCACAACTCGCTTGCGATCATTGCTTCCCGAATCTGACGCCAACAGCGGCGGTGATTATATTCCTTTCGTCCAGCCCGCTGCTGTACAGCTATGCGCAAAGAAGGTCGCTTCTCAAACAGGCGATCTACGGAAGGCGTTTGATCTAGTAAAACGCGCCATTGATGTCATCGAGCAAGAAACCCAGTCGAAACTGGAGAAAGAGAACATCGTCCCTGAAAGCCCCTCAAAGAATGCTCTTTCAGAAAACATCAATCTCTCGTCACCCCCTAAAACGCCTGCTTCCAAGCGCACTCTAGCCAATGCGTATACTGCTCTTACTGCTCCGAGAGCATCAATTGCCCACGTTGCTCGTATCACTGCCGCCGTGTTTGGCCAAGGCACTACGCAGCGCCTACAGGGACTAAATCTTCAACAAAAGGCGGCCTTGTGTGCTTTAGTAGCACTTGACCGCAAGCGACGCAGTGGAGAAATCTACGCCACGCCATCCAAGTCTAGAGTGAACGCACCTACAGTGCGAGAGCTTTTCGACGCATATTGCTCGTTATGTCGGTCTGACAATGTGCTTCATCCTCTCACTGCGACGGAGTTCAAGGATGTCGTTGGCAGTCTAGAAACCCTAGGATTAGTAGGCGAGTTTCATGGTCGCGGACGAGGAGGCACCATTGCGGGTGGATCAGGGATCCTCCGCACGCCGTCTAAAAGCGGAAACAATGCCTCTACTCCTTCTAGAGGAAGCGATGAGAAAGGACTTGCTTGCTTTGTGTCGGAAAAGGAAATTATCAACCAGATCGCTGGACCTGGTGAAGGGATCCTTAAAGCTTTGCTTGCAGGGGACTGTTCATAATCATGTTCAAAATCATGTTCAATTGTTTGATTTCGATGCATACATAGATATATCATTCATAGCGTGTGTGTGTTACAATTACGTGGCGTGGCAGATTCATTTCTCGCATTTGAAGCGTTTCGATTTGTTTTGTCCGGCGTTCGAGCGAAGGCATGTACACAGAAAGGACTGTGCTAGACTCTAGTCATTGGGTAAAAAATATATTTCTAGACTAATTGATTGATATGCAGTTTCAACTAATCCCATAAGCCTTCATGGCAACACCGCCCCAAACATCCCTCTTTTCATCCTCGCTCAAACCTCGTCTATCAAGGACCCTTTCCACGACTGCCCTCCATCGCAACCAAGCCCCTTGTTCCCGTTCTGTCTCTCTTGCCGGTGATACTGCCCCATTCCCAATAGTGCACACAGGCCAGTCAGACCCAAACATAACGCGGCGTGAGCCGAAGACGTCGAAAATCACGTCTGTCCAAGGATGGACATGACTGACGATGTAGTCGATTACTGCATTTTCCCTGTCTGCTGCAGAACCTTCGTCTTCCTGGTAGTACTGATCTAGTGAGGGGAATTCGGAAAATAGACCTGAGAGTTTCATATACGTCGTGTTGGATGCTGTCGCCATGGCGGTGACAAGGGCTTTCCATTCAAGGAAATCCGGATGGCTCATGATCGTAGTTGCATTTGAAGGGATTCGTAGATTTGGTTTGCACAAATGATCTGGTTATGTTTACCTTCTGTCAGTGATTTCCTTATATGATAAAGGGAGAGGAGCAAGTCCTCACTGATAATAACCCTAACTCTATCCTTCTCGTCAACTCCATTGTATACCCTCTGCAGCAACTCAACAGCCTCTCGTAACTGCCACAAACCTCCTTGTCTAGCGTCGACGCCTAAATCAAACGTCAACTGCCGTTTACCCAGCCACTTTAACCCCTCGATAAACCCAGGCTGAAGCATCGTGCCAGCCGGCTTGTCCTGGACAAGGTACCGAACACCGCACAGCTTTTTCCATACACCGTCGTCATCTAGATTCTTCTTCTTCTTCTTCATACATAACGGATCTGAATCTGCCATGACAATACGCTCCTTCACGAGCGACATGTATCTCTCCAACACAGCCGGGCCACCAGGCACTGGCGCCCAAGGCACAAAGCCGAGAAGCATCTGCTTATAAGATTCTGCAGGTCTCTCGCCTTGCAAGGGAGATCCACGCGCTATACGCGCCAAAAATGAAACTTCGTCAAGGACATGGCGCCAGCCACTATGTTCTTCTTGCTCATCTACGGAAGATATACGATCCACTTCGAGATATATGAAGCCTCGGAGGATGTATTTTTGTGCTGATCCTGATCCTGCTGCTGTTGTCGTTATCCCTAAGCCATCGGTCTGGATCTGTGTAGCTTGATCCTTAGTAACAGCAGATATATACTCCGCGACGGAAAGCTGGGCACCTAGGGGATTGTGCGCTGTATGCCATGCAAGTGTTTCAAGTTGGGCCTGCATCCATAGATGGACGTGCGAATCAACGATGGGGATGGGCATTGCTGATCGATCGGTCGGGTTGATCTAGGAGTTTTGTTATAGAGTAGTTTTTTCTTTTCTTGGTTCTTTGGATCTTCCACCAAAAGAGGTTTCAAGGTGGTTGTTGACGTGGAACCAATGGATCGATGGCAGGTAACGACCGAGAGGGTTAATAGACGCGACAGGGTGATTGTACTGCTTAGCTGCTTTTCTAAGTATTATTACTTCAATTATGCTACTACTACTCTCAATGAGGTAGCTATTTGAACGTGTATGGATTCCTTCCCTCGGCGTCATAACCTTTCGATCAATTCTCGGTATGCATTATCCCGACAAGCGAAAACGTTGTCACACAACAACAGTTAACTAGCAACTGTGAATAGTTAACTAGAATATACTGCTAACTGGGAGACGTGTTTTGAATCATAATAATATCGCGAAGGCCTTCTAAGAGATCTTGCCATGTAGCTAATGCCACTGGTGTTATAGAAATTAGGGTTATGTTCCTGTAACGGTATTTCAGTTTTGTCGTGCGGGGTAATAGTACCCTTGTAACATACGCTAGTAAGCACGATACGTTTCTAGCTAACCCTAGTCCTATGCCCTAAACTAAACTGGACATACAGTAGCACTCAAAGAATTAGCGCTGGTCTCCCTTACGAAAAATTTCCTATCTCACGAATCGAGTCCATATGTTTCGATGTCATGCTCGACCATTCCCTTCCCTGCACCACGCAAGGCGAACATCAACTCGATACTTTCATAGAGTGACAGCGGATTTCATACACAATGATGCGAGTGGGAGTCTTATCTCTACCAAGGTCCCTGTCATTGTTGGTGATCCTGCAGAGAGTTACGTCTTGATTTACCCAGAAATTGGTAGCGCTTTCCGTGCCGGATATCTGCGTTATACATCCTCTTCAGCTGCTCATCTTGGAGACAAATGCCCTCTTACCTTTTTTCCATGATTCCCGACACTTTGGACATGGTAAGTGAGATCATCTACATTTGATATAGCAACCACTGATATCTATTTCCACGCTAGAACTATCCAGCTATCCCCGCCTGTACATTCCTACAAGCCTTCCATGCCAAACAGATTCGGATAGAAGCCCGACCACTTTGTTTTTGACTGGAAAGATGCATTAGATTGCAAGTAGTTCGTTCATTGAGCGCCTGGTACGTCGTAGCTTCGTTCCTGCATTCCAGAATTGCAGGAGTCCAGCGAACCATAGCTATAATAGTCTCCCAGCTACTGAGCATTCCATTGGTTGGTAAGAACGGCGCCATAGCATCTGCAGCATCCTTGTTATGCACATCTCCAGCAAATGTTATCTTCTGGAGCACCTCACCAACACATTTGAGGGCATAAAATGGGGTAACCTAACCTGCCATAGAGGGTGGTGGTGCTAGATACGCCATGATGCTAATATGCTAACTGTACTTCTGTTGGTGTAACTTCTGTTAAACTCCTAAATAGCGCGGTATGTAAGCTTGCTTGCCCACGCATTGGCTGATTACCCATTCATCCCTGCCATTTTTGCCTCGCACCTCTCCATTTTTTGGTATTTGACCCTCGGATTTTGTACCGGGAAGTAGCAATATGCTTGAGCTCGTCAGGCACAGGGTATGTACTGCAGCTGCATATTTCAGGCCAGCTTTAGCGACAGCCACATGAAGTTGTCTGCAATCTACTAGAGTGGAATGGTTGTGTATGAAAAAAAAGAAGAAAAAAGAAAAACAAAAGTGGGAAAATCAAATCAGCCTTGTCTCCGTACCATTCCAAGAGTCTGCCTATGTTTCTATGCCATGCATAAATCTGGCGCGGTTTTGAGCTTGAGACCAATGCAATGGCCATGCAGCAACCAATCATGATTAAGTATTCCGTTCTTGTCCATCAGTACAAAGCTGCAACCTCGCCTGTAACTAATCGGTTTTTATGGGTTTAAGTGTATTTCAGCAATCGACATTATATCAAAACTTTTTGCTATAGGTAAAATATACTGCATGGCCAGTAAATGCTTATAAATCAGGAAACTTGTGCGCCTTATTGTGCCTTGGCTGCTAACAGCCGTGCTGCGCCGCTCAGATCCAACAACTAGGAGTACCAAGGCTGAAGGTTATTGCATAGTGTCACATTAAACAGTGTCAGGGATGGACAAATAGTGTACTTAATTAAGTTCATGTCATCTTAGTTTACTTAAAAAGGGAACTGTTTGCACTGGGTGGTACATTAACCCCTCATTGCACTGCGCTGTGCCCTAATCCGCTAACACCTGCATGTTCTTCCACTATCACATTGGAACAAATGCCCTTGAGAACACTTTCTGCATACATACATGGCAGTCAAAATGTGATATGGAATGGCGAACTGCATGGGTAGCCTGTGAACAAGATCAATTTGAGATAGAATTGTATCTAAGCATTTTTCAATAGAAGTCATCATTGGCTCTACGAGGTATAAAGTATGGGATGTACGTTTAAAAATTTATCGATGATAGTATATGGACAAATTGGGGTTTATTTCATATAATAATAGCTGTTCGTCCTAATAATTCTTTCCTTTAATTCTTACGAAGTCTACCTCCCTTGTTTCTTCTTCTCTTTCTTCATACCCATACCTTGCATACCTTTAAAACATACAATTCAAAACTAGGCTGTGTCTTTCACCTAGCCGATTACGTGCCTACTGACCAGCCTCGGACTAAGCGCCCGTCTACCGGGAGCTGAGTCCAGAATAATTGGATATCTGTGTCCGAAAATAAAAGACATCAAAATCGACCAGAAGAAATAAAAACCACAACTTCAAATTGCCAACAAGAAAACCACCTTCACCTTTCAATTTTTTTCCCTTCCCCCTTGTCCAACTCACCTCATTTTACGCCTAAGTCAGCCTTCTAATCTGTGCCAAAAAAAAAAAGAGAGAGAGAGAGACATGCGCCGCTTCTCAGCTTCACGGCGTTTGCTGTTCGCCGTTTGCTTTCTTCCCTTCAATGAAAGAAACCACAACAGCTCCTTGGCTCTTCGGTTTGCGGCGGTGAAAAGATTAACGTGTCCGCCAGACCTTTTCGAGGAAAGTTCGATGAGCTGAAAAGGTGAAAAAGGGGAACTCTCATGCGGGATTCAAGAATGAGAGGATGAAAGGCCTCTATTTTTTTTAATTGAATGCGGCGTGACGCACACAGCTCAATAATTTTCCTGTATGCCCCCTGTTAACGTTGATAAGGGTACCTATGAAAAGGATACATATAAACCTAACAATGGAGACATCGAGTCCACCGACTTTCTTATCCGTGACTCGGGGGGAACCTTCTTTATATATGAACATTCGACCTGCAAATATCCTGTAATATTATTTTTTGAATTCCATTCTATATACCATTTCCGTTTAGTGTGTGTTCTATTTATGTGCTCCCCTACAAGGAAGCTTGGGCAGTTGTCTCTCGACGAGAACATGCCTACCACCCGATCTCAAGCTCACCGCCGGGATTTTCGGTCTCCTCCTGCTTCTTCTGATCCTCCTCCTGCTGAACTAGAACGGAAACGTTCTCCTCAAACCAGTCAGAAGCACAGCGAGGATGCAAAACGAGGAAGAGGAAGGGGAAGAAGAAGTTCAACGAGGCACCAGCAGCAGCAAGAACAACAACAACAACAACAACACCACAGCCAGAGCGAAGGTGAAAATTCCAACAGTGACAACGAAAGCAACTCATCAGATACAATAGCGCCAATGGTCCTTGCAGCAAAATCAAGGATCGTCTACGACGTTAAAAGCCTAGAGATGGAATGTCGAGCCCGAGCACTGGCTGGCCTAACAGGCCAATTCGATGTAGTCTATTGTCGGGAAAACTCCCATTTCTATGAATTCCAACTCATTGAGCGTCCTTGTGTCCGCATCTGCGACGGAGGGGCAGAATGTACGTGCTCAGAGTATGGAAATCGACCAGATATGGCCTGTCGGCATATATTCGTAAGCCACACGTCTACGACTACGCGAGTAGATGACCTGCTGACTTTGTGAACATAGTGGCTTGTCGATCAGGTATATGACAGCATCTCGCCTTCTGCTTCTACCTCGACATCGAGCCTACCCTTGTCCAGGGATGGATTCTCTCCAAAGCTACCACCTGTACATAGTATCTTAGACAGCGGTCTAGAGTCCCTAGCAGCCAACCTAGAGTGGCCCTTTATCCCGCCAAACGAGTTGACACCCTCCGGATCCGGCCACGGAGAAGCCATCGCCGGCAGCCTATCTCGACAGGAGCAAGTACGTGACATCATGTCCGCGTTCAACAAAGTAACGCTCCCGGAAGACTTCCGAAAGGATCTCGTGGAAACCAACACGACGACAACGGCCCCAACACCGCGTACACCAGAACAATGCGTTGTCCAAGGAGACTTCGAGGCGACACTATTCCGACTCGCCGTCCACGACGACAACGTATATAGTAGCATCCGCAAAGCCATGCCGGCCGGAGCCTGCGCAGCCATTTATTTCGACAAGGTCCAGCAACTATCCCGGAATCTGCTGCTGCATTTCGACGAATATCGGCGGTCGGGACGACTGCCCAGCGGAAGACAGTCGCTAGAGGTAAGCGAGGTGGCCATGGAATTGCGTCAGCACGTACAAAAGATTCGGAGTAATCTCGCAGTGCGAGTTCCGTATGGAACGAAGGGGGCCGCCGAGGCTTTGATAACGCTGCTTCAGGACATTAGTGCACGTAATATCGATGCGTTTGAGAATAGTCCCTGGGGCCGTATTGCGCCGGCGGGCGAGGACGCTGATGATCGAAATCTGTATGAGCAATTGATTGGACAGGCTGATGATAGCAGCAGCAGCATCAGCAGCACCAACCGTCGGGAGGGAGGAGGAGGTTTGTTTATCTTAGACGTTCTCGGCGAGGTGCCTGCATCGGTGCTGGGATCATACTCGTCGAACTTGTTTGATATCCTTGCCAAAGTCGAGATAAACCGCGCTCCATCGGCGTTTGTGCTTAAGTTGAAAGCACTGATACAGGGTGCGCAATCGAGTCAAAGCGTGACTCCTCGGGCGAAACGACCAGCTGTGGTGGAGGCTGGAGGGAGTCAGAAGCGGGCACGATGATTATTCTCTTCTTTTCTTCTTGTGTGTTATGTTCACCGAGTTTTTTTCGTTTTTTCTTTTCCTTTCTTTCTTTTTCTCTGTTTTTGCACCCCTGAGTTAGCTGGCCTTCTCGGTAGATATGGTATTGCTCGATATCGACAATCAGATTGCACCCATCGTTACATCGCGGTCTTTGACAATACATGTAGTCTTCGAGTTCCTCGAGTTCTAGACTCGCAACTGCAAACTTTGAACCTTGGAAGCTCAGCAGTAATGTAGCGTACCTAGGTACGGACAGAGTAGATAATCACGGGCAGTGCACGCTCAAGTTTCAACAAAATGGTCAACAGAAAATCTCCCCTAGTTGATTTAGTCCTACTAGTACTCCATAGTTCTCATAGTTAACTAACTAGTGGATCCCGAAAAAGAATTGAACAATAAACAAAGGAGCCAGTCCTCAAGTTCCCCGTCCCGGAACCGGGACCATGGATGATGGGATCCCTGCTGGCATGCCCTAAGTTCTAACCGAGTTACAGGATCACCCAGCAACTACGAAGTACGTACGTACAAACGCGATAATATCATGGCATGTAGTTACGGATTTCGTTTGAGTATAGATGACTATGTCAGTTTGAACTCTGTAATGCTGTGTCGTTATGTACTCCGTAGCAGAAATCAATATCAACATATAACCACTAGGAAATCTTAATCGATCGTAAATCATGCATAGAGATACAACAGAAACTCATCATCTCATAACGGCATCACTATATATACAATCCATACCTAAGCACGTAACTAGTATGTACGCATTTATCAAATCGGTTAAACCTAGGTAGTGAAATTCTTGGCGGCATTTCGCTTCTTCGCATCCTCAAGCGCCTTTCGGAGCCGCTCTTGCTGCTCCGTTTCTGCCGATGATGGCACCGATGATGGCCGTAGAGGTCCCGGCATCAAGGCATCGACGGGATGACGATCTTCATTCGTCTCGTCGAGGACACTCGGCGAACGTGAGCGCGAACGTGGTTGAGACTGTGATTGTGGTTGCAATTGGCCGCTAGTAGAAGCATTGGAAATCAGTGACGCTGGGCGCCGCCACGGCCCCGGGCCAACTCCAGGCTCCTTGTGCATGGCGCTCAAAATCTGGTCAATCTTGGTAGATATCTCAGCTGGCGCTTTCTTAATGCTCTCTAATTTCGAGTTGTGGTCTTCTTGTATTTTATCGTCTTCTTTCTTCTTTTCATCTTCAAGTCGACGGAATACTTCAGGATCTGAGTTCGCAAACTGGGCCTCGGCGACAGAGACTTTATAGTCGGCTTCATTCAATAGGGTGTCCGCCTCCTTGAAACTTGTCAACACCGACTCGGAATCTTCTGCAAGCAACTTGGTAAGCGCAGAGATTGATCGTAGTAGCAACTCTTTATCTGCCTCTGGCAGATTGCTGCGCTCCACCATTCCCACGTCCAGCTTCCGTATTTTCGCTGCTGTGTCATCAAGGACCCTCTGATAGCTACCCAAAGTGTAAAGGATTGCCTCATCAAAGACATCCGTTAATTTGTTCGCGCGTTCGTCCCGATCTTTGGCCGCCTCCAGCACGTTTTGTTTCTCCATTTTTTCAAAATCAGCATCTAATTTCTTCAATGCACGGGAATCTCCCAAGAAAACAAGCGGCCGTCGCTCTGCCTTTTTCCGATGATGTTCCCGATTTAGCCCAATATCGAGCCGTCTCTGATACCGAGCTTCCAGCTTGTTCGACAGCGCATTGATAGTTTTCATCGTGCGCGATATCTGGTACTTAGAATTGCTGTTTGAATGAATCTTGTCGTGACTAAGCTCCTCCAGCGCCCTTTGATAAAGCGCTTTGAGTTCCACGATCTCCTCTTTAAGGCGTATATCAATAGGATTATATACTTTTCGAATGAAACTGTCGAGCTCCTTCCTCTCCTCCGCCAGTTGAGTCCGGGCTTCGCCTTGCCGGAACTGTTCCTCGAGCGGATTTATATCAGCGTAACCAATTTCCTTCTCGTTAAAGAGAGAATCAATATGTGCTTCTGATGCTTCTTGACGTGCCACACGATCCTTTTCTAACTTCTCACGCCGATCTCTAGCGGCTAATTCCCAGGTTTCTGTGGTAACGTATATATACCTGAAGTCGTCAGAGTAGACGTCCATCTTCTTTCTTATGTTACTAATCTCGACACTCTCTTCCACCTTCGGAAACGGATCAGGGATAAGAGCTCCAAGTTCTTCAAAACCCGATTCCGATCCAACAACTTCATTATTCCCTCGGTAGGAAACGCTCTTTTCTCGGATAATTCCAAGGAATGTTTCATCTGTTTGAATGCTTCCCGTTGACTTTGGGAGACCCAGGGTGCCTTGACTCGCCGGAGTTTGCAGCAAGGGCACTGCGGACATGGCACGGCCACTTTCAGCAGATGCTTGGCGCAAGGCTGAGTATGCTTGATAGCCCGGCTGAGCGACACTCAAAGTTTCCGAGCCACGTTGAGGGCCTTCTGTATATCGAAAAGGTGTATATGCAGGCTGCGGAGGTTCTGGAACCAGCGGAGTAAGTGCTGCTAAACCATTCATGGACGCTGGTGGTACCGATGTGGATCTTCCAATAGATGATGTATCCTGCGCAATCGTCACATTGATGGGCATTTCACCACTGACAGAATTGCGACTACGACCTGGAGGGTCCGTTGACGACCGACGAACGTCTTCCTGCTTTTTAACGGGATCCTGTGCTGGCTGGTTTTTGTTGAGTATTGGCCTTCCACCAGAACTGTACGCAATGTCTTCAGAATCCCCCAAGTCGTCTTGATTCTCTCTTGAATATGGAGCACCGCCTTCAGATTCTACAGGAATCGGATCGTCCGGCAATGGCGGGAGGCGCATGTCCTTCATCTCTTCAAGATATTTTTTCAGCTGATTGGCAGTAGCTACAATGTCTTCGCTTGACTTTTTGGTGTCCGACGGAACGATGCTGCTAGCTTGTTTTGTTTCGTTGTCGGGGTTCTCAATATTATATAACACCTCGCGTAGTCTAGTCTCTTTGGCGACAAACCCAGTAAAAATCTTGTGCTTTTCCTCTTCTGACTCTGCAACTGCCTCCTTTCGCAACATTGTCACGTAGCGAAATAATGAGGACTTCGCCCATGGGTCGAGATCATCATATGGATCTAGAAACTTGACCTGTGGTTGGGCCGTGTCGTTAGCAGTGACCGGTGTTGATACCCTGCCAGTTACCTGCTGGGTCTGTTCAGTCTGTTTCTCTAAGTTCCTGTCCGAGTTGGCCTCCGTTGGAGGTGTACTTCGAGAGCCCAGCTGCGGCTGAATTGGAGCTGACTGGGGAGTTGCAGGATTCGTAGTTGGTGCAGTTGCAGCTGGAGAAGCAGGTTTTGCTAATGCCGAAGTAGGGCTTGGCGGATATACCTCACTTTGCGCTTTGGTAATAGGCGATACCGGGTGTTGGTTCCAAGCTTTAATAACACCGTGGATACTCTCAGATCGATCATCTGGAGACATAAGACTGATTCCAGAATGAGTGCTATCATTCCTTGGAGGATAAGCCTGCGTCTGATCCGCATGGGTTGGACTCGTTGCTTGGGAAGACACAGGAGTATGACGGTGAGGAGAATTATAGATGGTTTCCTGTGGAGGTGGTTGTGGTGGTGCCGCCGTTGCTGTATTAATCTGTGAAATAGGTTGTCCAGGGTTTGGTCTTTTCTGATACAACTCGGAATCATCCACATTACCAGGCGTAGAGCTAAGATGTTCCCAATCCGATACACCGCCGTGGCCGAGTATCGATGCTCCCGTTGTATAATTATTCGGTTGCGATGTCCATTGTGTGCCAGGACTCGGAGCAGTACTCGGCGGTGCCAGCGGAGCGCTTGACATTGGAATGGCTGGTGCTGGACTGCCTGCGGAATAATAAGATGCCTGCTGGTAGTTTGTTTGCCCCTGATCGTGAACCATGGATTCATACACAGGACCCTGCGGCTGTGGTTGTGGTTGTGGGGACGGGTCATAATTATGCGTTGGGGGATTGTGGGAGTACTGAGGACCATAGTTCTGCTGAGTTGACTGCCATGGTTGCGCATACCCGTGAATCTCATTCTGATAAGCCGCGGGCAGAGGTGGCCTTGGGGGAGGTTGCGGTGCATTTTGAGCGAGCTGCGTGTCGTAAGTAGTATTATAGTCCTGTGCGTTGTAAGTATTACTATAATCCCACGAGGGTGCGTTAGGGGTCGGGTTCGATGACGAGGCTGGGCGAGGAGGCGGCGGCGGAGGCGGCGGAGACGCAGAATATAAATCAGGATTGCGAGGCTTCGAAACAATCACATATTTTGTCAGCGGTAGTTATTCAGACAGTTCGTTATTCGCAAAAAGATCCATACCGGTAATGGAGGCGGCGGCGGCTCCTGTGCTATGTGTTGGTTGTACCGTACCCCCCAAGTAGTTGTGTCTGCATTAGGAGCAGAGGCGACGGGTGGTGGTGGTGGTGGTGAGGTCGTTTGAGAATAAGGATTTATAGGCCCGTATGTGTTTGGGTTGTATGTAGAGGCTGGTGTAGACTGATGCGACTGCCACTCAGGCTGAGGCGGATTTGGATAACCCCCCGCATAATGCGGAGGAGGCTGAGAGCCATACATGCAGCCGATGGAATATGCTTTGTATGGTCGATTTATATTTGAATGAGTATGCGCTTGGTAGTTAACGGCCAGGAAGCAGAGATGCGTTCCAAGGCTGAGAGCTCAGAGGTTTCCTTTGGCTGAGCCTCTCGCGCTGGATTCTTGGTGCCTGATTAAGCTCCGCGGTGCTGTCAAATGACAAGGCGGTATATCCAAAGTGACAAGGAAGACAAAGGCCCAAACAATCCCAGAACAGAATAAAAGGACGCCTCCTTGTCTCCTTCAAGCGCTTCAATGGATAGTTGTAGGTTGAATGGAGGAGCAGAGGAGGAAAGCGCAGTCTGAGCGATGGACTTCGACCGCGGTCTTTCCCCTTTGGGCTAGGCCGGCTCCCCATCAATCATCAATCATCGTCCACCATAATCAATATCCATGGATTATTTAACTATTATATCTCGATGAGTTCCTCGTCAGAAACTGTACATATCGCTGTCGTTCACGTCCTATGCACTTTCTATTCCACGAGATCCACACAAGAAGACCTGAAATGCTGGAAGTGGCCGCATCAATCTGATATCGCACCGTAAGCACAGTCGCTCGGGATCGCATATGGAATTCCGAAGGTTCGACCCAAAGTACCCGATGGCGGGTATGGATGGGTTGTCATTTCTGCTTCTGCGGTCATCACTTTCTGGTTCGTGGGAACGACGTACTGCTGGGGTATATTCCAAGCAGCGCTTGTCCGGGAAGGAGTTTCCTCTGCTTCGACATTGGCTTTTGTAGGCTCCCTGACTACGGCTTTTATTTCGTTCATGGCGGTGGTCAATGCAAAAGTGATACTAAAAATCGGCCCCAGACTATGCGGAATACTGGGTATCTCTCTGTTCAGCTTGGGGGAAGTGATGGCGGGCTTTGCGACAACGAGCGTCGTGGGGCTGTTCATGACCGTTGGGGTTGTGATGGGACTTGGAACGAGGTATGTGATGTTTGGGCTGATGGAAAGCATAGGTCATTTAACTAAATTTTGTTACGCGTTAGTTTACTTTTCATGGTGAGTCTCTCTCTAAGCACTTAAATCATGAATAATCTAAGAACAGTATATCACAGGTCGTTTCTACTGTGCCCGCTCAGTACTTCAAGAAGAAGCGAGGCATTGCCAATGGCATTGTATATGCTGGTGGTGGCATTGGCGGTGCTGCGACCAGCTTTGCAATAAACGGTCTTCTGCAGACCCTCAGCATCGCATGGACATTCCGAGTCCTAGGATTCATTACATTCGCCACAGGTTTACCTGCTGCATATCTCATCAAGGCGCGCGCTCCCATCCGGCCGACTTCATTCGTTGAATGGCGCCTGTTTCGCGACCACCGCTTTGCGCTGATCTTCCTCGGAGGAGCACTGGCAACGTTTCCGCTCTTTGTGCCCCCGTTCTTCCTGCCTCTTTACGCAGAATCACTTCACATGTCTTCTAGCGTCGGAGCGCCGGTCTTGTAGCTGCATTCAATTTCTCATCGGCTGTTGGACGCTTGCTCTGCGGTTTCAGCTGTGACAAAATCGGGTCCTTGAACACGCTGTTCTTGTCCTTGCTCTTGAGCGCGCTAAGCGCGTTGGTGCTGTGGCCCGTCTCTGACTCTTTGGGTCCGCTTATCGTTTTTGTGATTATTAACGGCATGGCTAACGGTGGGTTCTTTGCTACTATGCCGACAGTCGTTGGTAATGTGTTTGGCTCGGCAAGAGTGTCTGTTGCCATGGGCATGATCGTAACGGGCTGGGGCGGCGGCTATCTTTTGGTATGTAGTGGCACCCCCTTATGCTTGCATATTGCGAACCAGTGACTGAACTTGGGATTCTACATCTAGGGAGCCCCTATTGCAGGCTACTTGCTGAATGCCGGCGGAGGCGAAAGCGCAGGAATAGATGCGTTCCATCCTGCAATCTACTATGCTGGATCCATGGCCCTGGGCTCAGCAAGTTTGATGTTGCTGGCCCGCCTAGGGATTAGCCGAAAATTGATGCAACGGATTTAGACGATGCTCTGTCGTATAGTGAATATTGTATTCATAGACTATGAATCTCTTGTGAATTGTATTATTTGGTGACATCCTAACCATCATGATCGTCATGGATCACAAACTCCTTCCTTCTGAAAGATAGTTGTTTCACTTTGCCATGTTCAGAACCTTCCCGCTCTCCAGCAGATAGGGAACAGCGTATCCCACGGAAACCAGAGCCCTTGAGGTATCAACCCATTTCTCCTGGTCCTTGATCGACGCATGCCACTCCGGATCTGCCAGCATGCTTGCCATAGCCTCTGGACTAGGCATCAGGTACTCAATAAAGCAGTCGAAGTCAGCAAAGTTCCAGGTGGGATTGGCCTTACTCATGGCCTCCTTCAGCGGTTCATTGAGAGAGGCTGGCGTCTCAAACTGCTCATAGGGCATTTGGTAAGCATATCAATCGTCTGTATCCGGAGTACACATGTACTTACAAGCGTGTATGAGAGTACTCCGTGCTTCTTGAAGACAGGTATGGCAAGCGTAAGATGCCCTTCGACCATCCACTTCATGAACTCCTCGTGCGTGAGATGCGGTTGACGATAGTGGGTGACGGTGTATTTCAGACGCTGGCCTTCTCGTTGCTCAGCCATCTTGTTTCGCAGTAGATTTGCACGATGAGTATGGTTCTGGTTTGATAATGTAGAATGTAATCGTCTTTCAGTGTAATTTGAGTGATGTTTACATTTGAGTGATGCTCGAGGAGTTGAGAGGCCTACTTATATCCCCCGTGCTGCTTACAGCTGTGCAGTACTAACCGAACCAACCAATAGGAAAATCCGCCGCGCATTGTAAGCTATTCTTAGCTGGACCCCAGGTTGTACGATCATCGATGTATCATTGTATGTAAGCTCGTGTGAATTTAGCGTACAACCAAATCCTTCGTGAGAGGTGGATAATACGGTCGAACTGTATGCTACAAAGATGGTAACCCTAAGGGGGCTTGCAGTTGCCCGGTGCTAGAACTTCAGTGCGCGGTGGTAGAATTACTGGCACGCATATATACTCTTAGAGACCTTCCAAAGAGCCCTAATCCTCCCTGGCCCTAACTCACCCCTAAGCCCCAAAGCATGCCCTAATCCCGGCTTTGCCAGCCGCTGAGCTAAAAGCCTTAGCACTTAGCAGTCTTTCTAGTATCTACCCCAGGCCCAACGCACAGTGACGCACTAAAGTTCTAGCACCGAGCAGCCCTATACGGTATACCGTATCCCGACCCTAAACTACTACCAAACGCCTGGATCCTGGACAAGCTATGGAGGCGAACTCTACCCAGGTAAAGGATCATCACTAAAGAGTACATGCCCGTATTTATTGAATTACTAGTCAACTACCTAGATAGTTAATTACTAGCTAAGCATGCATTTCATAAAGCACAGCGAAATATTATATACTAGAGCCTAAGTAGCAGCTATATTTGAGCGCCACGAATCTTCTCATACTCCGGCAGAGCCCATTTCGCGATCCACTCAGACTCAAGCACCTGCTGAGCAGAAGGGCGATTCTCCGGCCTGAAGGATAGCATCTCGCGCAACATTGCTAGGAAGGCGTCTCGCTCGCTTGACTCGAATGGTGGCATCCTCTCTTTTATTTGCGGTTGCTGCACGCTCATTTCAAAACGCTCTTCCCAAGACTGATTCTTATACTGGTATTGGGGTCGCTTAATTGTTGCCTCTCCGTGCTTGGTGAACTTGTCCCACCATTCAGGGGGTAACGGCCCAAGCGCATTGATTTGCTGCCAACTCATATCGTCGTCATTCGTGAGCAAGCCTTCGAATAGAGATCGCTGGGCAATGATGTTCCATAGAGTGCAGGCCAGTGTCCAGATATCAGAGGAAAAAGTAAGGGGTTTGGTTGGCTCGAATCGAGCCTCGGGAGGGCGGATGAGAAGAGGTGTATGAGACTCGAATTTATTCTCTTGTGCAGGGGCGAATGCTTCGCCGAAGTCAGTAAGAATAATCCTAGCTTCTGCCAGTGTAATCTTCTCACTCGCTTGGCCAAGCCAGATAGGTATGATACCATATCGTGGGACCTCAAGTGGAATCTTTTGGCCATCTAATCGATTGACTGGCTCGAGTACTGGCTCTCCGTATCGTTCATATAATTGTTCAGTAGACAACTGATCGAATCCATTGGGCGGTTGGAGAAGAAGGATATTTCCATCATGAAGATCTCCATGAACAAGTCCTTGTGAATGAATATACTGAACCGCAAAGACGAGCTGTGCTGCTAATGCTCGAGCGACGTCAAGCTGGAAAAGACTAATCCATGATCCATTCTTTGCATCAGAGAGACTCATCCTTGCTGGTTTAGTCACCAAGGCAGACGTGGTTGCCATTAGGTCCATGAATGGTGAACTGATCCCAGATTGAAGGAATCATGGTTCTGCCTATGTCTCGATCCGACGTTGAGGGTCGAACCCCCGATTTTGACAGTTTAGACAGCACGTCTATCTCAAGAGGACTTGCATCTGCCGTACACATTTTAATAGCAACATAGCTGCAAGATCTCTCGTCGCGAGTTAGCCACGTCGTCGAGTATGTACCATGACCGAGCTTGTGGACTACTCGGTAGCGGTTGTGGAAATAATCGCCATAATCACTGGGCGATACCCCCCAGGCTGATAATATTCTATTCTTTCAACATCTTCAGTAGGCTCGTACAAGACTCGAGTTGTGGCCGTGGTCGCAACCAATGCAGTCAGGGAGAACGGACGGAATGTTTGATGAAAAGGACATGGCCTTCTTAGGAATGATGCCATGCAATCGAAAAGGCCCATGAAGGACGAAGCCCGCGTTTCTCATATCTTTTTCACCCCTTAAAATTTCGGTTTGTTGTCGCAAACACCAGCAGGCTTGGCGCATAACATATGTAGGTAGGAACCGATTTATTAAATAGCCTAGCCCGCTTGCGAATCTCCTTATGCATGCCATATTTCTCCAGTTCAGGAGTAGTCTTGAATGGAAGTCTTCTTTTCCTGAAGGAATAAAAATATTGGAATTTAGCGGGGCTAGTTGTTTATTTCAGCGTTATCTAACTACGACCTAGGTGAAGCGCACGTACAATCGCCAAAGAAATCTGCTTATATTTCCGCAGGAACAAACCGAGCCTGCATGGTAGCAACATTGAAATAGTAATGGTCAATGCCAGTTTCCCCCGTCTCAAGGTTCTCGTACAAGATATCCACGCCCATGTCCATGTTTGGCTCCAGTGAACCGTTCGGAACTTCATGGCGCAGCGGAATAGACTTTATGAGTCTCTTTGTGCATGCAATCGGTGTCTCTGATTTTATATAGTTGTCCGAAGGACTACTTATAGTAAGCATAGTGCTATCACTTTGCCACCAGGCATGCAAGCAAAGCGCCCTCTCGTAACCACACCAGATCCCTTCGCGTCCGAGGCGCATGAGATATTCACTGATCCATCTTCGTTGAGATGCATCTTGAAAAACAACGCCGATAACAGCGAAGACAAACGATACCGGCATGTCGCTTGGGAACTGAGCTGGGTGCATATTGTGGGTATTCCCATTTTCCTTCTCGGTTCCAGTGCCTGTGGTTGGATAGTTTGTTCGAAATATAGGTACTGAGAAGCTGTCATCCAAGAAACGAATGATGTACAGGCATTTCTGGGAGAGATTGACGGACAGTCGCATTAGTCTGGGGATGCGCACGGGGTCCAACATATGATACAAGTGGACCCGAATCGCGTAGTAGTGTAATAAGATCATCTTTTGTAGATGAGACCGCCTTCGGAGGTGGCGGTCAATAATGCCATCAGGCGTTTCATAAGGAAAGTTATTCTCCGAGCTGCCCTGATTCCATCTGAATGGTGTTTCACAATCGGCTTCCTCCTCCTCCTCCTCGACGTCTCCTGGCCAGCGCAAAGCAACTGGCAGTGACTGATACCATAGTTTTAAGCGATGAAGGACGTGATTGACCTGCTCTCTCAGGTCATCACTCATAATCCGCGGTGTATTGGTAGTCCATTCGTAGCTCAAAAAGGCCGCTGCCCCTAGCAAACCATGTAATTTTCTACAATACTCGACAGATATGGCTTCTAGTTCTTGCTCCGTGAACTCCGCATTGTGCTTATCACGATCTTCTTTTATTATTGTCGACGGACGCACAGAATCAGATCCGAGAATCTCGTACCAGTATTGTTCCAGCAAAGGCCGTCCCCGGTTAGAGAGTGCATTCTGGCAGTCTAGTCTTGCGACGGCATGAAGTAGTCGTCTTCCAAATGTTGTCTCCAAAAGGGACGGGCCGCTTCGATTAATTAGACCACATAGAGCATCGAGATGAACCGCCCATTTCTGGGGATCATATACCAACACCTAACGAACTATTATTAGTATCTTTCATTTCTTGTTAACTGACGGGAGGTATAATACAGACCTCGAACCACGTCAACAAATAAGTAGCGGCTAAACAGGCGTATATATCCTCTGTGGAATTTTTGATCTTTGAGCTCACGGCTTCATTTCCTTGCTCGACGCGGAGAACGGATCGTCGAAGTAGTATAACTGCTTCCTCGTATTGCTCAAAAGCAATAGCGTTCCTATAAATATGAGGGCGTACAGTAGAGGAATGGTCATTATGCTGTAAAGCCGAGGTTACAGCTACAATAGCCGTACGAACATGATCGTGGCTCACAGCCAAAGGAGCAATGTCCTCTTCAAAGATATTCTGCAGAGGAGACAGGGCTCGTAGAGGTGCAAAATCGCTAAGAAAGCGGCTCAATAGCATACGCCGCTGGCTATCGAGCGGCGAGGGGGAGTCTACGGATGAGTTTGAGATGGGTGAGCGGGGGGAAGGCGATTGTGAACAGGCTACTATAGTATTTACACTCCGAGGTGACTGTTGCTGCTGTTGAGATGTGCGCGTTTTGGCTGTAGCTCTTTTCTTTGTAGGGCGGAAGGCTACACGTTTGGCCCCATACCCCTCGCACTCGACGCCATATTGCTTACACCGTGTGCACGATGGTTTCGTTTCATCGCACTTCATGCGATAGTAGTCAGTACTAGGCCAGCACCAAGGTCAGACGCACGATTATGTGCCAACTAACCGTGCGATGATGCCGTTTGCATGTCCTGCGATTTCGGTCAGTATACTTATCTAGAACACCGGCAATGCTTTTCGGAGGACGCTCACCAGCAGCCTTTTCGCGAGGAGTTTGGCCGAGATGGAGGCAGGGGATTCATCTGGAGTCCATGTATCTATACAAGCACTGGACTCTATCAGGCTCTATAGAAGTCAATGTTTGTTGTCCAACGTTGGGCGAGAATTGCCGATCGGTGTGATATCAGATAAGGCGGGGCGACCTACCAAGATAACCCCGTATTTACCCGTATTATGACGGCATGTGACGGCGTGTAACGGCGGACTGGAGTGGTCGGCACAATCTCCGAGGGGTAATTTACATGTCAATACGAAACAGAACAGAACAACACGTAGGGATTCAAGACGAAAATGTAGCCGCTTGGTAATTTACGTACAGATCGTATTTCATCCGTAATTTGCAATGCATCATCTGGCCAGCCAATCACATCATCACGCCCTCGCCAGGTATTCCTGCTTGACTTTCTCCGGCACGTCTTTGTACAGCCACGCAGGATAGCGCTCGCACAACTCCCACGACGTCGAGTTCAGGTACATGATCTGCTCTGCGATCCACGGCTCCACGATCTCCCTCGCAGTCATTGTTCCGGAGCCCTGTGTCTGTTGCACTTTGTCGACCATGACATCGATGCGCTCACGCAGCTTGAGCAGTTTGTGTAGCAAGAAATGGTCATTGATCACTGCAACATCCATATGTTTCGGGCTGATGCTTCGCAGCGAAGTGCCGCTGTCGTCTAGATCCGGATCGACGAAATGGTAACTGGTGACCATGCTGATCCGCTCTCGTGCGTTTTTGGCAGGCAGCGCGGCATGGCGCAGGTGACATCCTTGCATCATAACAGCACTGCCCATGCGGGCTCCGCGTGCCTTGACAATGCGTCCATTGCCCAGGTCGATTGCTGTCTCGCCTCCGATCATAGTGCTGGTGTCGCTTAGCATGAGCACGCAGACGACTTGTGTGGAGTCTCGGTGCCAACTGTCTACTAGTAGTTGCAATGCACTCTTGTCATCCTCGCTGCTTCCTGCATCTGAGGGAGGTGGAAGCGGTGCTGATGGCCGCTCTCCTAGTTTGTACACCCCGTCAATTCCTTCCGGTCCTAATTGCACGTTGACATGGGCTACTTCTCCTCTGCGGCCGAGGACTCTGAGGGGCACGCCAAAAGCTTTGCTCATGCATTCTGTGACGGCAGGATGGTTCCAGACGTTGTTGATCCATTTTGCTGTCTGTTATTGCCAGGTCAGCTAAAGTGTATCAAAACGGACTGGCGACAAGTGGCCGACATACTGGTTCAATAGCACCTATATAGCAGGGTGCTCTATCCCAGGAGCATAGATGCTTATCTAGGACTTTCTTCTGTAACAGTTCCCGGCGTAGCATGCGTACACCCTCTTCTGAGAAGAGTGGGAATGGCTCTGTGAAACATATATCTGGACATGAGTCTGGTCTGCGGAGGCCATATTCAGAAAATGTATGTCGTTTTGTTGGCGGTGCGAAAGCTAGGTGGATCGCAGGGTCGAACTCGGGCATTGGTAGGAGGGCATCTTCTGTATCTTTAACTGTTGTAGATGGTGGCAGACGCGATGATGCTGTCGATATTGTTCTGGTGACTGACATTCTAGCGGATGTTGCCGATTACGTTTCTTCTTCTCGATATGATTCGAACACTCTTTCTACCCTTGCGACATGGACATGTAACTACTGCAAGTCTCTTATAATAGATTGATCAATAACTATAAATGCTAGCGCACTGCACTTATAGATGCTAATATTCTAGTCCAAATGCTATATAAACTGTTGGGCCAGAAAATTTCCTTATTAGGCAAGAGTTACCGGCCGCAGTCCTTCCCGGCAGCTATTGTGAAGCCGAATTTATTTTGGCAAGCAAATTTGCGTTCAATAAAACGTAAACCCCATCCACAACGCTGTGTCACAATCTTTGCTTCCACAAACGTGACAACTGACCATGACCATGACCAGTACTACTTGCCATGGCGCCACGTCAAAACTCCAACGTTTCTATCGGGGCACTTTGTACCAGGCAATAGTGCTCGGCCTGGTTGGTTTCACGCAACCTGGCATATGGGATGCCCTAAATAGTGTGTACAACACCTAAGAATTTCCATGGAGTGCGACTATACTAGTTGCTAATTCTAACCCTTGGTCGATTAATAGGCCTTGGAGCCGGAGGGCTTGCTTCTCCGACCTTGGTCAATGCAGCCAACGTAGTAACCTATGTGGTTATGATTCTGGCATGTCCCTTCTGGGCCATTGCAGGCAACCACTGGGACTTGAAATGGGTTCTGGTCGCTGGCACACTCGGCTACACGCCCTACTTTGCCGCTTTATACTGCAATAGTGTTGGTGATGCGCAATCGTTTCTGATTCTGGGGGCAGTGACTTGTGGTATTTCGGTATGAATTCACATTGTACTGATTGAGGTTGGAAATTCATCAGTCTAACTTGTCTATATCCCAGGCTGCTGCTCTTTGGGTCTCGGAAGCTGCTATTGCAATTGGGTATCCGGAAGCTGAACGACGCGGAGTATTCAGTAAGTTTGACCCATTTCTTGAGTGCCTCGAGAAACTACTACGTAGTACGTACTGATAAGAGTCATCTAGTCGCAACTTGGATGGCACTAAATAAAATCGGCTCGCTTACTGGAAACTCTATCCAGCTAGCCACCAATATGAACGCAGATGGTAGACGCCAAGGTAGCATCAATCCAAACGCCTACCTCATATTGATTGGCCTATCTTGTGCCGGACTCCCATTAGCACTCACCTTATCCAAATCCAGAGATCTGATCCGGAAGGAAGCACGGCATACAGCTGCGGAAGCTGATGCACAGGAAAGATCACCCCTATTGAATAGTGAGAGCACCTTGGACAACGCAAAGCCGGCAGTATACCTTCCTTCACTTAATGAAGCACTCAAAGACCTGTGGATGACAATGAGAACGGGGCACATCCTCATTCTACTTCCGGTTTATATCAGTGGCCGGTGGAGCAATACTTACCAGGGCATGTATCTTACTGAGTACTTTACTGTCCGCGGACGGGTCCTGGCAGGGTTTGTGTCAACGGTGCTTGGGATTCTGTCTACATTGATATGGGGTTGGCTACTTGATGGCAGTAGCAGTGGTAAACGCATCGGGCATATTCCCGAGAAATGGATGCTTTGCAATCTTGCTTGGTGGAGCATCTTGGCCGTGTATACGGCACAATGGACTATGAATTTTTTGATGCAAGCCAAGATGCAAATGACCAGTGACCAAAGAGTGATCCTGGATATTTCTGACCCAGGTTACGCAAAGGCTATTGCTGCGTATTGCCTCTACAGGTAAGAGAGGTATTCACTTTCCGTCAAAACACCGAAAGGAAGGAAGGACTAACAGGCCTCTTACAATAATGAAATATAGCTTTGGAAGTAACGCATCCGTGGTTTGGACGTACTGGCTTCTAGGCACTTACAAAAAAAGTGCTAATAGCAAGGTCAGTAAGCTAGCCTATTCTACGGCGACACTGCGCTCTGCTGAAAGCCTGGGGTTTGCTATCTCATATGGAATCGGAGCGAATCCCAGCATATCTCTGATGACAAACCTGATTGTTTCATGTGTGGCTTTCTGCTTTAGCGTTCCTTTTACTACTTATGCAGCATGGAATGTAAAGTGAAGCAAGTCGGTGACAGATCCATTCGAAAAAGTAGCTTAATTGAATACAGTAGAACCTGGATATACCTAACGTATGGATGACCTCCCAAGATACCTAGGTATCTTTGATATCAGCTTAATTAACTTCGATAATTCTAGGTAAGGGTGAAGAGGGCTCTAATATATTAATTTATTCCTAAATTATTTTTTTATCTCTTGGTCAAGCTTGCTTCCAAGGATGATCAGCCTTCTATTCGTTATAGCCAGGTTCTACTGTAATTAATGTCTGGCCAGCTTCAGACTCGTATCTCTCTTGACATATTCCTCACACTCCTGCTGGCCCTTCTTTACATCCACAAAGCAAATCAGTGCAAACCCAACCACCGACATACCCAACGCAAACGGGAAGCCATTCCACGTACTCCCCGTTCGGTCAATGATAACCCCGGAAATAATCGGCCCAATCCAAGCCGTTGATTTACTGACAAGCGAGTATAATGCGAAAAAGGTGACTTCGCGGCCCTTGGGGCAGAGATCGCTAAGCATCGTTGCTGAAAAGGCGGTAAATGGAGCAGCGAAGGCGCAGTTGAAAACTGAGAAGGCCCATACTTCCCATTTGTTGTGGAGGCCGAATTTGGTGGTGCCAATTCCGATGCATCCTGATTCAACTCAGTTTAGTTAATAGTCCATGTGTGCGTTGGGAAGTGAAGAAAACATACCCCAGACAGCATTCAAGATGACAAAAATGCAATTGGCAATAAGAATCGACTTGGTACGAATGCGGAAATGCCGCTGTATGAGCCAAAAGGCTGCAATACCAACAATATTGGAGAAGCCCTGTACGATATAGAGCTCGGTAGATGTAGTTGTGCTGTAACTCACAATAAAGTACTGGCACAGGCCGTAGAGCTGATTGGTAGTCGCAAACCCGTCTGAGATCAAGAAGAATCCGACCAGATACAGCCATGTCTGTGTCAGATGTGGGATATGCTTTATGATATTCCAATAGACTTCGAGTCCAGTCAGGCAGTATTGCTTGGCCGTTGCAAGTCCTGACTGATTTGTGTTTTGCACGGGCACGTTTAATTCAGTAGATCGTTTCTTTTCGAGGAAAAACCATGGAGTTCCTGCTACGATCCAGACTCCGGTAGCGATGCCAACAATGACAACAGCTGCATGCATGTTATTCACGGCCGAGTCATTTGCATGCATCCCGAAAGCAGCTCCAAGGGCGATAATCAGGGTCAACGTGTATCCTGTAGACATGCAACCGAATGCAATATTGCTTAATCGGTTGCGCTGCAACATGACCCTGTCTTGATACTGGTCCTCGGTAATTTCTCCGTCTTGAAAGTCCTGTTTGGCTTTAAGCGCCTCGGGCGTGTTACGTGAGAGAAGAGGAAGACCAGGCGTCCAAAATGCCTGGCAGAGGTTGTAAGCTAGGTCTAAAGATGATTTTGTCAATTATCAGATTTACCAGTGAGCCAGAACTGCATGATACAAAACTCACAGGTGATGATATAAACTCCTATCGCAGCTCTGTACTGCGAGTGGTCTTGCAACCCCAAAAAGCCAAACTGCGTGGCCCAGCAGACAACGGTCCAGAAGATGAGAATCCATTTCTTCACCGGCCCATAATCGGCCATTGATCCGAAACAGATGAGGAAAAATGCTTGAAATGCAAACACTATTCCATTAGATATCAACACTACTGTGTCAATGTTAGTCCACCGGCTGCCGAATTGCACCACACAAGCACCGTCACCGCATGGTTGACTATGATCAGCGCCGTCAACGCTGGCTTCGCTCAGGATATACTGGAAGACTGTTTGACATTTCTATTTAGAAATTGCTCATAGAGGATTTTTTGGGTGAGAAAGACGGGCGGGAAAAGAAGAAGTCATACTCAACGGGGCATACGACAACGTTCCAGCAGAATTGTTTCCGAAGTAATAGCCATACCAAGCCCATAATTCCCATCTAGTTGTGACGGGCTCCGGCTGGTCTTGCCCACGAAAAGACGAAGGATAGTCCGCAGCAGGCTTCTCGCCTAATTCTTCTACGTCTATCACGTTACTGTCTTTAGCAGCGGAGACCGCATATTTTGGCTCGGGTTCGGCGTGAATGCCAGCCTTATCACCCATGATGCCCAGGTGGTTGGTGTTCGATTTCTGTCCCGTGGCTTGTAAAGTTGATACCTAGGTAGGTGCTTTATACAATTCTGTAGCTGGAGCAAACAGCAAGCTGACAGCTCGAAATATATATGTGAATTTTTTCCAAGGCTATGCCGGGAAAGATGACTCCATGTTAGCCGCTAAGTTTTTTTTTTACTTGAAACATAAAAAAAAGCACTTGTGGTAAGCAAAATAAGATCATATTTTAACATATGGCGACATGCAAGAGACCATGGATTGAGAATGATTAGCCGATATGTGAATCTTCCCAATTGTCTGCACTCCGAAGAGGTGAAGTGCTCGTCTTGACTCCGCAGATAACTATACTGTGCTTGCCTCAGGCAGAAAGAGGCCAGAAAGTTGCCGTATGGGGAATAGCGTGTTTCTGCTCGGGGCCCGTTTTCTGAGGCTGCGAAGGGAGCTATGAGCTCCATCCTCCAATAATTAAGGATTTATTATTATCATAGTCATTTTGTATATTCGTCACACCATCATCGCCAGGAGTCCAGAATTTGGTTCCGAGTACCGTCTAGCTGGGAAACTTTCCTGCTAGGTTTTCTACGCACTAATACTAATACATAAACTGAACCGCAAAGAAAACCGAAGAGAAGGTCAACCTAGGACGGAAGCCTACCTAGGTAGCTAGCCATTCATAGATCTAGCTAAGATGGACGAAAAAGGCAGACTGGAAGCTGCCGTTGCCAGTGGCCTCTACGTGAATGAAGCGAGCAACTTGAATCAACGGCTAGCGCCCTCGATACGCGCAGTCACTATCCTCAAGTCTATAATAGCATGCTTAGTCCTGTTTGCGTGCTTTTACATTAACATTAATGTTGACATACGGGACTCTTTTATCAGAGATGCCGAGTCATCGTCTACTCCTAAGCATCTCGGTGGTGAACCACCATCTCAGTGCCCAGCTCAATACGCCATTGCGCCTGTTTCAAATCCTGGTATCACGGAGCGCAACATAAAGAAGCTCTTCCCTTCAGCCGAGTTTCAAAATTTAAGTGTCAAGCGCCTCAGTGGTGCTGTTCAAATTCCAACAGTCAGTTATGACGATAATGGACCTATTGGTGAAGACCCTCGTTGGGACGTCTTTTTCGACTTGGAGCAATATTTTCGGGACACCTTCCCTTTGTTGTGAGTATCGGTTGTCGAATCTATACCACATCAAAATAACAGTCTGACAAGAAGTAGACATAAATACCTTGAACAAGAGATAGTTAATGTCCATGGCTTGGTTTATACCTGGCATGGGTCTGATCCCAGCTTAAAGCCTATTCTCCTCACCGGCCATCAGGATGTATGAATGTTAATCCATCTGTAGTTTGAATGTTTATGCTCTATTGTATAATGTCTGGCTAACGAGCTGATACTGATTAACAGGTAGTACCCATCCAAGATGACACATTATCAGATTGGAAATACCCCCCCTTCTCTGGCTACTTCGACGGTACATACATAAACGGCCGTGGTGCACATGATTGCAAGAACAATGTTGTCGGAATCATGTCTGCCATCGAGGCCCTCCTAGAAGCAGGATTCGAACCCCGTCGTACAGTCGTGCTCGGCTTTGGATTCGATGAAGAATCCCCCACGCTTAAGCTTGGTGCTAACCACATCTCTCGGCATCTGAAGCGTGTCTGGGGTGACAAATTTGGCGATTCACTGCCATTCGCTTTACTTCTTGATGAGGGCTTAATTGGCATCCAAAAGAAATACAACCGCACCTTTGGTATTCCGCAGGCTTCGGAAAAGGGAATGCTGGATGTGAAATTCCGTGTTCATGTGCCTGGTGGGCACAGCTCCAGTCCGCCAGCACACGGATCGATTGGAATTTTATCTCGGGTTGTCTCCGCGATGGAGGATAGTTATAGATCGAACTTTCCCTCGTCTTTCACGTCCAATAACCCTTTCTACTATCTGATTCAGTGCGCTGCCGAGGATACCTACACCGAGATGCCTTCAGTATTACGTGATGCTATCAGGAACCAACATGGCCGTACAGATATCAATCACCCTGAGTTGACCGAGCTTCTCGTCAAGGAAGACCCGGAGTCTGATATCTACCTCCACACGACTCAAGCAATCACCATTTTCAATTCCGGCAACAAGGCCAACGTGATTCCCGAAAACGCCGAAATGCTAGCGAACTACCGTATCTCCAACGAAGAGAACATCGCCTCCGTGCAGGAAAGGATCGTAGAAACAGTCAAACCCATAGCAGAGAAATTCAATCTGCGTTTCATCGTCCGCGAAGAAGATGACGACGACGAATACAAGGAGCTACCAATAAATGCACTCTCCATTTCCTGGTGGCGTCGTATTGAGCCTTCTCCCGTATCAACTCATAAATCCTCTGCGGTCTGGGCGCATCTGGCCGGCGTTATCAAGCATGTCTTTGACGAACCGGGAGATGGCAACGACGTGATCGTCGCGCCAACAATGGCCGTTGGCAATACAGATACGAAATATTACTGGGACCTTTCCGAGCAGATATACCGTTTTGGTCCGGTGCGAAGTTGGCATGATGAAGGATGGGGAAATCTGCATTCGGTGAATGAACGGGTAAATTTCTTTTTCTCCTTTTTCTTCCCTACTAGGTCACCTGGATATGAAGTGAAGTTCTGACTCTTTTGCAAATGTTTTAGATTGCGCTCGATGCCCATATGGAAGCTATAGTGTTTTATCATGAGTTGATTCGTGTTTTTGACGAGACTACTGAGCTATGATTTTAGGGTTGTTTCTCAGACGACTTGTGTCCAACGACATTTTTCTTACACATAAACGAGCCTTTTCAACTTGACTATGTATGGTATACTTGAGACTCTGTCGACAATGGCTATTGCGTGATTAAATACCGAGTAACTGCACAAACGAGTTACTTATGAAGTATGCATCTGTCAGGTGGATTTACTATCCGGTTGGTCAATAATGCATAATCGTTATATACCTAATTTATGCACTTCATCTAGAGAAGCAAAACAATATTCGGTACCTTGTTTTTATACGCACGGCCAAATCCGTATCCAAAAATATATCACCCCTTCGTTGCTTCGTTGTGCTGACATCACGAATACCCGTAAGCATAAGCGGAGATATCCGTTGCTCGACTCCATCACAGAGTTTAAAGTGCGTAGACATCTATTGAAGACCGCGTGAAGTGCATATGACATGTACAAATTAAGACCTGCGGCGCCCGGCCATGTTTGAATCCGGTGCACTGAGATCTTCAGCCGCAACCATCGGAACCAGAAGCGTTTGTGGACTCTTGACTTTGATGTGTTGGCTAGCCCACGCTTTTTGCCTCTGGATACTACTCTGAGCAAAGGAGACTGCTTGTAGGAAATCGCTGTCCCATGCTGCCTGGCTTGCCGGTAATAGCGCAGTAAGATGGCCCTCCACGTATGTGAGGTATATGTCAAGTGATCGTAGAGCTACCAGCGCTTCATATGGGTCATTAGCTTTACCAACGGCTGAAAAGATGGCATCTTCCAAATTCTGCGCAACTGACCGGCCGTACTGGCGACTTTCATGATATTTGTCGATCACCGGTTGAAAATGTTGCAGGATATCCTGTGTAATGCGGCACATCACTTCTAGCCCGGCCTGTACCTCTAGGTTATGGATTATGCGGGGGATAAGATTGCTGTAAACATCGAGAAGTATTTCCAAACTCTCATGTGCCGCTCCAATCCACAATTCCAGGCGTCGCACTAGCACACGCTCTTCACCAGTCTCTGCTTTTCTTGTTTCTGCTGGCAGTTCTGCCCAACCTTTCTCTCTTTGCACTTTCTTGACGGCGATTGTTTGTGCTTCTTTGGCGTGATTATCTTGTCCATCCTTTTGGACGCACTTTTCAATGCGAACAGCCCCGGATTTGAACGACGGCTGCTTCGAGACCGGGTCCCATTGTTCTGGAGTCCCCTTAGCATTCAATACATGATCTCATAGTCAATGGAAGCTTACCAATAGTCAGTTCGTTCGCTGCACGAGCTCGATCATCTTTGGCATCGAAGTATCCAAAATGGAACGGAATAAATACGTGACCCTCACTGATGTTCCCAACTGTAACGGGCAGCTCGACTGAGCCACGCCGTGAGCTCACAATGACCATCTCTCCTTCGGCAAGATGAAGGGCCTGCGCGTCCGTGGCCGAAACCTGAACAGTAGGCTCCGGGTGTGCATCATGCAATCTTCGAGAGCGGCCGGTCTTGGTGCGCGTGTGGAAATGGTACACATTCCAGCCGGTAGCTAGTCGCAAAGGAAATTCGTCATCCGGTTCTTCAAAGGGAACTTTGTAGTGAGCTGCTTTCAGAATAGCTCGGCCAGCAGGGTTCATGGCCTGGTACTGCGCTTTGGTATATGGCGCCCCGGTCTCGAGATCATGCCCAAAGCTTTCACAGTACTCGGTATCCGTGAAGAATTTGCCGTCATCAAACAACCGCTCCTTGCCCTGGGGGTATTCCTTAGTGCAGGGCCACTGAATCCCGGATCCGCCAGTCAATTTTTCATACGTCATTTCGCTGCAGTCTAACGGCCGGCCGTAAGACATTTTCCTCCATGCATTGAATACTTCTTCTGGTTCGGTAAAAGTGATCAATGGCTGGCCATGCTTATCTCTAAAATCCATCCGTCTCGCGAAGTTCAGCCAGATATCCAGGTCTGCCCTTGCCTCACCTGGCGGATCAACAGCCTTATTAGACAAATGCACTGTGCGATCGGCGTTCGTGAAGCAGCCTGTTTTCTCCCCCCACTGCGCAGCGGGGAGCACTACGTCAGATATCGCAGCCGTTTCAGTTAGGAAAATATCCTGACTGACGACGAACAACTCAGGCTTGGTTAGTAATTCTCGGACTTTATGGAGGTGTGGTAGGCTGACGAGTGGGTTAGTGCCTGAGATCCAGAACATCTGAATCGAGCCATCCGCAATATAATTAAGCATGTTTTCAATATGTGTTGGCTGGTTCCAATGAGGCAGCTTGATCAAATCAATGTTCCAGATGTCCGCTATTTCTTGCATGTGATTGGGATTCTGGAAGTTCCGGAATCCAGGATACTCCCCATCACAGCCTGTTTCACGATTATTCTGCGCTGTGGGTTGCCCATTCATCTGAAGGATTCCACTGCCGGGCTTTCCTATCAGCCCCCGTAGTAAATTGATATTGTTGATCTGGCACGCGGCCGCAGTGGCCTGGTTCGACTGATACACACCCTGTAAAGCGGTCGACAGGAGGCTAGTTGCAGTCCCCAGTATCTCAGCAGCTTTCTCGAGCTGCATTGCTGGAACTCCTGTGATTTGTTCAACGCGTTGAGGTGTGTACGTATCTACTGTTTTCTGGAGACTCTCTAGTCCAACGACGTGCTTTGAAATAAACTCTTTATCGATCCAGCCGTTTCTAATCAGCAAGTGCTGCAGGCCATTAAGCAACGCCACGTTAGTGCCGCCCTTGGGGGAGAGGTGGACCGTCGCCCTCATTGCTGTGTCTGACTTCCTGTGGTCAATAACGATCAGCTTTGGCGGATGAGGACCCTCTAGTCGATCGAGACCGCAAGACAGTCTGCGTATGCGCCATGTTGTGGCCTACCATTAATAGGCAGTCTGTGTAGTCGATATCACCATATGATCCTGGTTGGCCATCGCTACCAAAGGACTCCCTCATGCAGGCTGCAGCTGTTGCGGTACACAGACGAGTATTGCCATTCCTGTCTGGGGAGTTAGTCTCCGCGGTCTACAGGAGGAAGATTATCTCCTTTTCATTTTTCTTTGGAATCTCGCACATGTGAAGCGTGTTCAAGCCAGCCTTGCCAATCATTGAGAGGATATAGTAATCCTCCAGAAATAGCTGCCCGGACGTATAGAAGCCAATACCGTGGTTGGTCAGACGGGCACGGATATCTTGCGTCTGGCGCACGATCAATGACACAGCCTCGTCCCACGAAGCACGTTGAAGTTCGCCGTTACGACGAATTAGCGGGTATTTGAGACGATCACCATGATTGATTGAGGACCATCTGCCTCGGACGTAAGCACAGCCCAATCAAAGAGGTTCACCATGACGACCTCATGGCTTACCCATGCAGACCCTTTGGCCCTAGCCTTCCTTTATTCACTCTATCTGATACGCGGCCGCGCACACCGACGACTTTGCCATTCTTCACTCTAATATCCAGTCCACAACCATTGCTGGTCATCCAGTTAGTCATGTCTCTGTGTGAGATGGTATGATGCTATCAGGATAAACGGATAGCTCCTACCTACAAAGCACGCAAGCACTCTGGACCCATTCGTCGGGAGTCTCGACGGTACGGGTATCGCATCGACTCGGCCACTCATGCTTATATGGCGTCCGAGTGCCCCAGATATCCTTAATGGAGTCACGAGACTCGTATTCCGGTGAGTTCATCGTTGTTTGCCTCCTACGCAGTCCGCTCTGTACATCGATGTAACTATCGTAGGTTGTTGGTTACGATTTCTTGAGATTGGGAGAATGATATGCGCTGCGTAGGAGTGACGTCAGTCCAGCTTTGTTGATGATTTTTTCACAGCCAGAATTCATGTAATAGTAAGACTTCTACTGAGCGTGCCTCTGCCAAGATCTATTGTTCATGGGCTCGGTTATGCATCGATGACCGTTAGGGACCAAAGTTGCTAAAGAAGCCATCATGGCCATCACTTACTCCGAGGCTATCGGCATAATTCAAAACGAAGCAGCTCGGCATGGAGAGGTCTTTCAATTAGACGCTGAGATTGTTCCCCTTTCAAATGCGGTCAACCGCATAATAAGAGAACGATACTGTTCGTCAGAGTGTACTCCACGATGGGATACTTCAGCCATGGATGGCTTCGCCGTTAACTCTACAATCATACAATCGGCTTCTTCAGAGGCGCCAGTGGTTTGCCATGTCAAAGAAACTATCGTAGCTGGAGGCGTTGAAGTGACTGTTGCAGCAGACGACGATCAGCCTGTGTGCGCGGAGATAATGACTGGGGCACGTTTTCCCGCAGTCTCGAGCGGCGAACCACTCGATTGCTGCGTACCGAAAGAGGATACGGTAGTACTGGATGGTGCAGCATGTTCAGATGAACGAGTCGTGCATATTCTGAAGCCAGCTAGAGCAAATCAACACAAACGTCTCGCTGGCGAGGACTTCCAGCCTGGCGATACTATCATTGAAGCAAACGCGGCTATTAAGCCAAATCATATCATGGCGCTTGCTTCCGTATCTTGCAGCTCAGTGGAGGTTCTTAGACGGCCTCGTATTGCCGTCTTCTCGACTGGCTCAGAGCTACTGACACCGCATTGTGATGCCCATTTATCCCACCAACGGGTGCCGGACGCAAATGGCCCGTATGTAGGCACATCTTTGAGTCAACTAGGTTGTGAAGTAGACTTTTTGGGCAGCATCCCAGACAATGCTGCCATTGCCGCAGACAAGATCTCCTATCACCTGACGCAACAGCGTTACGACATGATAATCACAACAGGCGCAGTGTCAGCTGGCAAATTCGACTTTGTCCCGAACGCGCTCGAAATTCTCGGTGCACAAATCTTGTTCCACAAAGTTGCTATGAGACCAGGCCACCCTGTACTCTTCGCGAAATTTATCCAGGAGAGAGGAAGCAATAATCAGCAGCAGCACTCACCGACGCCCTTTTTTGGCTTGCCCGGAAACCCTATAGCGGCCGCAGCATGTTTGAATTTCCTCGTGTGTCCTTATCTTAGAACCCTCTTGTTGCAAGATCCCGAGGAGCCGTTGCTGGCAATGGTAGAAACAGATCCCAATGAGGACCAGGAACGGCCCATAACTGAACATAAGAGCCGCAATTTGATAGCGAATTTCAGCCCAGAAAAAGGGTATAAAGCTTCAAACGTCACATAGAAAGGTTTCTGTACAGATAATTCGAGATTATAGCCCCGCGAAAATCCGCCCTTTTTTAATAGCTGATTGCTGGATACATATTCCTAGAGGCAAGGAAAGTTTGTATACGGGAGACCTCGTCCATGTCTATGCAATGAGATAAACGAGCAACGTCCAACGTCTGTTCTCGTTTATTTTTGATCATTCTTTGCAGAGATTTTCAAATATATCCAATGACTCCTGCCACTCTTCCATCGTATTCGTATTTAACAGTTGGACATCATTTTCTGGAGAAATGATCATTGCACCACTCGTTTCATCCACAACAGACCGGGGGCCGCAGCGTCCCAATTTCACGTTCTTCTCTAATATCCGGAGCGCTTCTGGCGACCACAACGCAAGCAAGGGCTCAATCAAACCCTGCTTATTCCGGTAACATGTGAGTGGGCTTTCTCTGCATCCTGATAACAAGGGCCGCAACGTGTCAGCTGTGATGAGCGGAAAGTCACATGCAACAACTAGCCATTTGCATCCAGGATTCTCATGATAAGCCCTTGACAGTCCCGCAGCTGGGCCAACGTCCGTTGATGAGGTCGGATCAGTAGTGGGATGTTTATTCTCATCATCATAGAGGAAACGCACAGCGCACTCTGCGGGTACAGGTCCCTTTATAGTGTGCCGCGAATTCTCGTTTCGCAGAGACATATAAACAGTGTCGAGATCTGGGCATGCCTCCTTGATAACTCTAATGAGATATTGATACATTTGCAGTCCACTCGGATGCTGTAAACGGTGCTTGTGCGATCCCATGCGTGAGAACTGGCCGCCAGCCAGTATGAGCGCTTGTATACTCATCATGCTTGTCTATCACATAGCACTTTACTCCTCGGCCTTTAACGATGTCAACATGACATCAGGCTCATAGAAACTTGAGTATTTTCAGGATCAACACTATGCGCTGGATGCGTGTTCATGGTCCACGTCTGCCGTAAGAAATGACTTGAGCCACGCTCTGAAGTACTTAGCAGGTGCTGGCAGAAAAAGTAGATATGCTCAATAGATTCTGCTCGGGGGAAGTGCAACTTCAAGCAACAGACCCGGGGAAACCCATATCTCGAATGGGCCAATCAGCGTGTCCACATTTTGCGGGCCGCGCCCCGCTGGTTCGTTAACTTTAAACCTGCTTATTTAAGGCATATAGTTAAAAATTAATAAATAACAAAGTTATCCTTGTCAAATAACATAACTGCCCTAGGTATACGGTAGTTCTAAGTAACCATGCCTCGTCTACTAGCATATCGGCGAGCTGAGGAGCTATGAGTTCAATTTATTATTTCAACCGGCTACTGCGTGGATTCAATTTGCTCATAGACCCAAGTCTGATAGCTTGCTTGCAAGGACCTCAGCTACCTGAGAAGCGAGGCTCGGGGGAAAGGTACTAAGGAATGCTGGAGAATATAACGTAAGTGGACGTGCGCGCTTAGGTACTGAGAAGAAGCTTCGTCTGCATCTTCTTAAAAATCCATTGTTTCGTCCTGCTTGTTAACAACGTTCACGGAGACTAGAAATGCAGCACTCTAGTCAGAACCAATTTATATCCGTTTTAAAGCGCAACCAAGACCCAGTATCTTGGTTTCCTAGCACCGCCTCGCTATTCATTCAACACCCGGTGCTGACCATTGCACAATCACGATTCGGGACTGTACTACTTCTATGCAATAAGCGGTCGTTCCGACTGGGTGCAGGATATCTGTCTGTCGTATGATAGAAAGTTTCTCTCTGTACTAAGCATGATATGACAGCTCGGGTCTGGGATATTCCTACGGTATCCAGTACAGAACTAAAACGAACGATGGCTGGCGATGAGCACTGCAGTGGTTGCTGCACTTTTGCTCCGCCCTCGTCATATCAGTTCCTTGCATCATCCATTTGCTAGATTAGGAAACGGTCGTCGAGGTCTGCAAATAGAGCAGACTTCATAATCACAGGGTCACAAGGCAGGACTATCAGAGTATGGGACCCCCGTGGGTCTACGTCATGACGTTAGTGGGCCGCAGCCAACAAGGAAAGTGCGTCAAGATAATCGAAGCCCATGAAGAGTTTGTCACTTGGGTGAATTGAGCTCCCGAACGGCTAAGAGTGGCTATAGCCTTGAAATAGAGGGCGAAGCGAAGGAGGACGCGACCGAGATCCGCTGCGTTGTGACCGGCAACTGGGATCGATTGCTGAGGCAAATGACGAGATGGGTTCAAGACAAGTCTCACCCCTTGCTCTTGCTAGATGGTTTTGATGTTGCAGAGATGCTCACATTGTCCTCTCGGGAGCCTTTTCATCTGGAGTACCGCGTAGTGATGCGACGAGGCCTTGCTGTACAGCCTCTGACCCGTGATTTGAATCATGCCCTAATATCTGTCAATGGATGGATTGTGAATCAATTCTGTCGACGACAAACCACAAGCATACTAATGGTAAGGCAGGCATGCAAACCGTTTGCATCCCGAATACGAAGTACTTGTGTGATCATTTTATAGATACGAGTCTTGCAGAGCGGACAGTTGCACTTTCCCGTCTAGGCAGGAGGCTGTAATTTAACTCGTGATGTAAGTACGGTACATACGATACGTGTAATATTACTGAATGATAGATAAGACATGAGTGGCGGCAACGCCTCCCGCGGTAGACCGGAGTAAGTTGCTTACTAGCCTGATACGGTCGTGCTCAAGCCACGGAGTGCCAAGCACAGCCTACTGCAATAGTACTAAGTCTACATCGTGCGACTTGGACAGCCCCAGCCCTTTGATATTGTCCATTTGCAGCCACCTGGAGACGTGCAGCGGATCTATCATAAAACGAAAAAAAAACTAAGGATAATATACCGAGCAATAGTACGGCGTAGTATTTTATAAAATACGGCGTACGTGTTTTACTGTTCCGTCATTACCGCTCCCACGTTTTCCAGCAGCCGCCAAGCCTGCCGTGGTTACCTTCAAGTCTCAACTCAAGAACTTCGATTCAGTCTTCTTCTGCTACACTTCGTCAGGCGCATCTTGGATGTTTTATTCGACGCTTATTTTGTTACCCGCCGAGTGAACGAGTAGTGAGTAGTGTCCCTCTCTTTGTCTTCTCCAAACCTGTTTTCCTAGCGGCTCCATCATCATTGTTGCCACTGCCTACCTGCTTGCGCGCTCCGACTTCGCCTGTCGCCTCCCACTGACTGCCTCGACGACGCCTTGGGATGGTTGGCTTTGGATTGTTCAAGATTCAAGCTAGATTCTAGCTTCTTGTATTTTTTTCTTTTTCTTTTTTTTTTTTTTCGTTCCTCGCCTTGCTAGCCGGCGTTCGTTGCCACTGTCCGTCGCTGGCCATTTGTTTTGCTTGCTTTGTTTTTCTTCAGCGTTTCAGCCTGTCCATGGCCCCGTCCTCAAAACTAGTCTACTCAGCCTAGCAGCAGCGGAGACACCCCAAACCAGCCTTCGAATAAATGCCATTGCAGACCAGTGAATCCCGAATTCTCCTTCCGCAAGGCTGATTCTCACCTCGCGCATTTATTCTTGTTTCGACACCTGCGCCTCTTGCCTCCGCTCCCCGAGCCCAGTCCAGACTCGCAGAGCTGAAAATCCCCGTCTGTCAGCTTGCGCCACACTCGCTTCAGGAACACACTGCACACTGCACAGCAACCGCCCGCCCCACGCGACGGGTTCATGTACGTAACCAACTCCTCCATCTCATGTTCATCCGAGCCTTCTGATCTTTGTCGTTTTTCTCTTACCTTTTCATTCTGCTTGCCATTTCATGCATATCACAACTATCTCTTACTATTCTGCCTTCGTCGCCTTGCTTTACCGGCACGAACGATTCACCGACTGAAGCCGGATATTGAGCCTGTGGAGCTGACATGACTACCAGCCTGATAAGCGGAGCGCGTACGGATCCTTACTACTTATTTCCGCCGGGCAAGAACACACACGGTCCCTTCATGGCGGGATCAATGCCAACCAGTGATCCAGTCGCGATATCCAACCCGCTACCTGCTCCTTCGACTTCGATTCTCAGTGGTCCTGCAGAGCAGATCTCGTTCCTCAAACAGTCTCCGACGAAGCCGGAATCGCATCTAAGCTCCATCGCGAGTGCTGGTCTACGCACGTCTCCATCTCCCAGCTTTGGATCACCCGTTCCTACATCTGCCCCTGGCATGTCCAGCTCGATCACAGCCGGTCCATCGAATCAACCGACTGAGTCGAGGAAAGAAGATGAATCACACCACCAGGATAGCCCACGAGTAGCACGAGAGGCCTTGGGCGTGACTGTCGAAGCTTCAAAAGAAAATGAAGTAAGATTGCCAGATCCCTCGAGGACAGCCAATGAGCCTGCCGAGTCGAGCACTCATCCAGTTCAAGTGTCTATCGATGACATGCAAGTGGATTCGCATCCGAGCCCGGGTATCCTAGCCGAGCAATCCGCAGCCTCCGGGGACCAGACAACGAGTCAGGCGGTGTCCTTGATGAACACCTCAACTGTAGCCAGCCCGGGCCCGATTGAAGAGACTACTTCTCAGGACGGCGACAGACCGCGCCATCAGTTTGATCACGTTGCCATATCAGAAGATGCAAACAAAGCCTTTTCCTATCCGATGCCTGCAGCCAGTCCTCTTGACCAGCGTCGTGGGCTGAGCCTACCGCATTCTGGATTTCATAAGGGGAGTCCACGCTCGCCGTCAGCAAAGAAACACCGGTGCCCTTATTGTTCAACAGAGTTTACACGCCACCATAATTTAAAAAGCCATCTTCTTACACATAGTCAAGAGAAGCCATATGTATGCCAGACTTGTCAATCTCGGTTCAGACGTTTACATGATTTGAAAAGACACACAAAATTACACACGGGAGAACGACCGCACATTTGCGATAAGTGTGGACGCAGATTTGCGCGAGGAGATGCTCTGGCTCGTCACAACAAAGGCCAAGGCGGCTGCGCTGGACGGCGGTCTAGTATGGGGAGTTTCATTGGCGAGGAAGATTTTGGGGACCCCGGCGCAGGAGCAGATGACACTATGGATGGTCTCATGTACACCGAACCTGAGCGAATGGACGAGGAAGAAGAACGCCGCCTTGGTCTGCCCAGCATGCGCAAGCATAACGTCTCTACCGAGCCTATACCGCGCGCACCAAGTGTATTTCAGCCTCGAGGCCCAAGCACATATCCGCCGATTGCTACCACTACTCAGCCTCCACCTTCTTCTCGTAACCTTTTCCCACCTCCAAGCAACCATGGCGGCGGCTCAAGCTCTTCTACCTCCCCAATCTCCCAAAGTGGCAACATATCTTTCCCTGTAACCGCACATTCATCAACCTCTACATCTTTCCCTGCTCCCAACATGACCGAAAGCCCTAAAGCTCTGTCACCGAATCCCCTCTCAGCACCGCAAGTCGGCCATGGAGCGGACAGTAGTGGGATTCACACACACCAGCAACATCGACCACACTCACCCGGCTTGAACCAGCAATACCAGCAACCGCATTTCAGACATGGGCAGGGCGGATTGGGTCTTCCACCTCCGCAATTGCCGCCGCCACATGGACTTCCAGACTCGCGATTTTTGCACAGTCAAGGATCAATACAGAATGGCCCGCCGTCGAGCCTGGCTGCTAAGCACGGCGGTACCCACAGCCATTCAAGCAGCCTTGGCACTTCGCTAACCTCTCAAGCCAACATTGAACCCGGACCGAGCGGTATGTCTGAGTCGAACGCGCAAGCCGATCAAGGTCGCGAGGACAAGTTGTGGGCATATATCCGATCTGTACACGACGAGCTAAGCGTTCTCCGAACAGAGGTAGCGGCGCTACGATCGCAGCTTCAGAGTCAAGGGACGAGCTCGACGACTCAAGCGCAGTCAGGTGGTAGTGTGCGGTAGACTAAACTTTTCTCTTCAGTGGGCTAAGATTCCACTTAACTCTACGAACGATTTCGCCAGTTTTTTCTCAAATGTATTATTGTTTTTTTTTTTTCCTTCTTCGCTCTAAATTTCGGAGATGCTCATTGATTGATCATAACATGCATGTCAGGACGCGCGGCTTGGGCAGGCGTTACAATGCTATGATTGCAATAAATTTGTCCACCAGTTTGGCCCCGTTTTTGCATTGATATTTTTTATTCTCCAATTCTTCACACACAAAGGTCGAAAGTTCCATCTTGTTCTCTTCTCTGTTTTGGATTCATGATCTTGCAAGACGGCGTGTTGGCGTATCAAAATCATAACTACTATATCGTCTCTACTTTTCTAGTTTGGATCTAGTTTGGCCATCATCGAGTTTATTGACGTGAGACTGGCTAATCCAGTCAGATACAATGAAGCATGAATTCTATTTTATGTGCATGCCAACATAGTGACCATACTACGTACTGTTAAGAGGTCACGTGCTTGTTGTCTTGAAACGCGACATGTCTGGAGCTGACAGAGCTGTAACGCTAGCAGCTTGAGCCTGAAGAAGTAAGTTGCGGCATCTCTCTACTTGGGAAAGAAATCTCGATCATTATTCTAGAGACAGCACCACTACGTCGAGTATTGTATCTAAGAACAGACTGATATTGAAAACATGTCTACGTCCTATCTGCGCCTCAAGCCACTTCCATTCTCCTCTTTACCTCCCCATCCATCCCTCAACAACAACAACCACCACCAAGGAGATAATCAAGGAGATGACCAGGGAGATGAAGGACAAGAAGCCATCCTGAAAGAATTTCTAACATCCGTTTTCCGTGAAGCCACAACACTCATCTCATCCACCACAAGCCCTCACCCCGATCCTCACTCCGAGTCTCAACCTGAGTTACAACCTCAATTTCACTCTCCAACTCCATCATTCAAACCAGACCGCAAACCACGCTTCTCAGCCCCTTCAACCGCCAAAGTGCAACTCCTGACTTCTTCTTCATCTTCCTCTTCTCCTTCCGGCAGTAATAATGACTACTGGGTCTGCCGCAAAAGCATCCACGCCGACGCGGCCGAGAGAGGGAGCGCTTCCTGGGCCGAGTTCGAGCATGGCCTGCGAGAAAATCACTCCGAGAACGAGATGGCGTACACGCCCAGCGTAGCTTCAGTAGAGCATTTGGTGCAGTGGCCTGTGCTTGAATCGGTGGCGGGGTGGAAGGGGGTTGATATGCATGGTATTTATCATTCATCCCTCTAATCCAACTGTTTTATTAAAAAAGACATGATGGCAACTGACGATGGGAGGATGGTGGTTAAAGTGAATATGATTACGCATACATTCAAACCGGCCGCTCTGATTTCACCGAGGACATTTATTTCGCTTGTCATTTCGGCGTATGAGCCTGCTGCTACTACTCCTACTCCTGCAGAAACCCCCCTGCAAGGCTTCTACACAATACAAATCCCGCTTTCGTTCAAGAAAGACGAGTCGCGGGATACTAATCTACTGCCAGAATCACTCAGCACCAAAATCATATCTGCGGTGCCTAAGAATACCATATTTGCGCATTATGCTAGTGTTGAGCGTGTGCGTTTGTTGCCTCCTGTTGCTGCTGGCAAAGACAGGCGCATTGAGTGGATTATGGCGACTACGTCGGATGCGGGAGGTCTTATTCCGCAGTGGGTGCAGCGGAGTTGGACGATGGGCGGGGTGCCCAAGGCGGTTGTGGCTGATGTGGGACTGTTTCTGGGCTGGGTTGAGCGGAGGAGGTCCAAGACTTGATGTTTTTATTATTTCATGTATATAGAAGAAAAAAAAGTGTCATGCTTTAGGGGTTTTTTTTTTTTTTTTACAAACAACGCACCCCCGGACCGACACTACCCGTATCAAAGAGCTCGACGAGGCCAGATCCAAGAGCCTCCTCCAGAATCCAGCGGAAGCTCATGCCATTGAATTCTTTCCACTTCTTTGTGCGGCCCGGCAGCACGCCGCTGAATTCTCCTCGGGCGCGCTTAGCCGCGCTGAAGCTTCTGTTTGTCTCTACCGCGCCGTCCCAGCGGTCACGCAGGAGATATAGCGGCGCTTCGTGGTATTTGGACTGCTTCAGGAGTGTTAGTAGGTGGGCGCGGGCGGTGCTTAATAGACGTAGATACGGTCCCGTGTTGGGCAGAGAAAGGAAAAATGCCGGTGCTCGTAGTGACTGTAGTGAGCTGTATCTATCATAGTCGTCGCTGTCATTATTGGCATGGAGATAGACACGTAATGATGTGAGATTGACAGCGTCTTGGGATAGTGATGATGCCGTCACGAGGAATCCGGCTCGGACTAAAGCTACTGATTCCTCGCGAGATAAGGCTAGTGAAGGAATGGCTGATGTGTTGGCCATGCTGTCGAGGATGTGTAGAAAGCGGTCTGTAATTTGTTAGTCAGATTCCAGATAACACTATATACGGGCAGATTCTGGTTGTTGTTATATAAGGAGAAAAGGGATAGACTGACCCTTCACGCTCTGCTCTAGCTCATTGCTAGTCTGGATTAAACTATGCAAGTCACTTGCCAAAACCAGACAATCGCCCAAACCAGCAGCATCGTTCCCTCTGCCGGGGACAATCAGCCGTCGCAACTGCCCGGTCTGCACAAGTGCCACGATCTCTCGCTCCACCTGCGTCGGAGCCTGCAGCACCGTATGGACATGAGCAACCGAGACCAGAGGCGGCAACGACCTCCGCAGATTCAGCACCTCCGAAATCCGAGTGCTGTTCATCCCGGCGCGAGCGGGCAGTTCTTCAAACATGGACTCCTTTGCGTGCTGCATGGCCTGCAGGACGCCGTCGAGTTTCACTGATTCGGTTAGGTACTGTGAGCTGCCCCGGTCAGGCAATGGCTCGCCATCGCCATCAGTCAGCACCTCACCGGGGCGCTGCGCTTTGGTTCGCGCATGGCCGGCGAAAGGCGAGCGCGGCGTGCTTGACGCTGATTTTCTTTTCTTGATGCCAGAGACGGGGGCTGAAGTGATGCGTAGGGGCATGAGTTGGGGATCACTATGCCACTTTACATATGCGAGCGATACGTAGTTATTTTACTAGTAACTTGTAAGTCGGAGTGTATAGTTCTGAGTTAACTGGAGAAAGTCTTAGAAAAATCAGATCCAGACTAAGCCGTTTATGTACAGCAGTCACGTGGCGATAAGGCGATAGACGTCATGCCACAATGGACACAATTGACTTTGCTTCAACCTTGGGATATCTTCTCTCTCTCTCTCTCTCTATATATATATGTCGATATATATATACCCAGGTATATGTAGTTGTATGGCTGTATATAACTAGGTAGATCGCCAACGTAGGCACAGCAGCTGCGGTGATTGGCGCAGACAACCCGCCAATGAGGACTCGCCAGTCTCGGTGAGCCTTTGACTCTTGAGGCATTAACTTTTACTCTCTTAGTAGCCAGTTACTTCTACAGTACTACTACGTATAGCAACGTTGGAAGTGCAGATGCAAATGCAAATAGTACGCCTGATTGGAGCGATAATCATGGCGTAATCGACGAGGAGCGCGTTTCTTTCACATGACGTCGAAATTGGCAGACGCTTCCAGAAGCTCCACATTTTTCCAGGCTTTAAGAACTTCACCAACTGGCAACCACCAACAACCAGCCGTCCTCAGCAGCACCACGCTCGTCGTCTTTTGTACAGCAGAAATACACTGGCCGACATTTGCTCAGCCGCTGATGTGCTGATAGAGAGCCGCTGTCGCAAAGCCAGTGACGCCAGCTCGCAATGACTATCTTTATTGCTTCGCTGTATGTAGCCTGTTCCACGTCCTCCGGAATATGCAAGATAAAAATGAGAAACTGTTCTGACGTCTGGTATCTGCAGCTTTCTACCATACACGGTCAACTTCCACCTGGATGGCGGCGCCAACAAATCTCCCCGCGGCAGCCCCAAGTGGAAGCCAGTCAAGGGAAACACCCCCCGCAGCGATGCCACAGCGGCAAGCCTCTTCCAAAAACGCGAAGACGAGCTCGAAGCCGCAAGGAAGGGATTCGCCGCAGACCATGGCCATATTTTCTCCAAGCCACCAACAAAACTGGAACCGCTCGATGAATATCCATTCCCCAAGACAGACAACACGCAATTAAATGGCTTCTCGCAGAGTGAAGCCCACTCCCCTGCCTGGGGCTCCACGCACACCTTCAACCAGCCGAGACCCAGGAATGCCGCTCTTCCCTCGCCATCGATCTTGAAGCACCAGGAGATCGTCGCGTCCACGGTCCCTGAGAAGCCAACGATGGGGATCAACAGCCAGAAGGAGCAGGACCAAATCATCCGCGCAGGAACCCACGGCCTTCATTCGTTCTCGGAAGCAAACTGGACCGTGGAAGCCGCAGAACAAGGAAACCCGGGCCTGCGAAACGCAGTCCGCTCAGCCTCGGATTCTTCAGCCCTGGAAGATACCGTCTGGGTAGGCACATTAGGCATGCCAACGGACGCGTTGGACTCTTACGTCAAGTCTCAAATTGCCGAGACGCTGGAAGACGAATACCAATCGCTGGCTGTGTATGTCAGCGACAGCGACTTTGACGGGCATTATTCTCACTTCTGCAAGACCATCCTGTGGCCCGTGTTCCATTACCAGATTCCGGACAACCCCAAGAGCAAGGCATATGAAGACCATTCGTGGATATACTACGTCAAGCTCAACGAGGCCTTTGCACAGCGCATTGCCAAGAACTGGCGTCGCGGCGACGCGGTCTGGGTGCATGACTACCATCTTCTGCTGGTCCCTGCCATGCTGCGTAAGCTGTTGCCAGATGCGCAAATTGGGTTCTTCCTGCATGTGGCCTTCCCCTCGTCAGAGGTGTTCCGTTGTCTGGCGCCGCGGAAAGAGCTCCTTGAGGGTGTCCTAGGCGCAGACCTTATCGGCTTTCAGACTGACGAGTACTGCCGTCATTTCCTACAGACCTGCAGCCGTATCTTGTGTGTTGAGGCCCGGAATGATGGCGTGCAATTGGAGGATCGGTTTGTGAATGTTGGCAGGTTTCCAATCGGCATTGACCCGACGTCCTGGGATAGTAGACGCCGCAGCTCTGATGTAGATCAGTGGATCAAGATCATTGCGGAGAAATACCGAGGCAAGCGGCTGATTGTGTCGAGAGATAAGCTCGATGCAATTCGTGGAGTGCGCCAGAAGCTGTTGAGTTATGAGCTTTTCCTGAACACGTACCCCGAGTTTCGCGATCAGGTCAGTCGTTTTTTCCTGTTGGATTGCTTTTCCTATTTTGGAAGTTGACAGAAGTTGGCATCAAATAGGTTGTTCTCATTCAAGTGGCATCATCCGCCAACGAGCCGTCCGAGTTGGAAACCACCGTTTCTGATATTGCCATGAGGATCAACTCAACATTTTCAACACTAGCCCATCAGCCTCTGGTATTCTTAAAGCAGGATCTCAGCTTTGCCCAATATCTAGCCCTGATAACTGTCGCCGATGCACTGATGGTAACGAGTCTTCGCGAGGGCATGAACCTTACAAGTCACGAATTCATCTACTGCCAGGACGGGAAATACGGGCCTAAAAAGCATGGTTCCCTAATTCTCAGCGAGTTCACTGGCAGCGCATCACTCTTCGATGGCCACGCCCTACTCGTCAACCCCTGGGACTACCGTCAATGCGCCGAAGCTATCCACACGGCCCTAACCCTCAGCGACGCTGAGAGGGAAACCATGTGGCGCAAACTGCATGCTGCAGTGCTACAGAACTCGACGACGAACTGGGTCAAGTCGTTCCGGGACGCGCTGTCCAAGGTATGGGTTGAACACTCTCTGCGAGAGACCACAGCTGTCTCTCGTCTCCCGGTTGCGTGGTTGGAGAAGGAGTACCGCAAGTCCGAGCGCCGGCTTCTCATTCTCGATTACGAGGGTACCCTAGCATCCTGGGGGTCGCCGAGCAGCATTATCCTGACCACGCCACAGCGCGCGCTGGTCACTTTGCGAGATCTACTCGAAGACCCCAAGAACATAGTCTACGTAACCAGCTCCCGACGGCCTGAAGAGATGGAGCGCCTGTTTTCGCAGGTCTCGGGCCTCGGTCTTATCGCCGAGAATGGATGCTTTATCCGCGAACCGTCCAAGGAGAGCTGGATCAAACTCAACGAGGAGAAGCATACCAAGGAATGGAAAGCCGGCGCGAAGCGGATTGTCAATTATTTCCGCGAGCGGACCGAAGGCAGTTGGATAGAGGAGCTGCACTGCTCGCTGGTCTTCCATTACGGGGATGCAGAAGACAAGGTTGGCGCGGCTCGGCAGGCGTCGGAATGCGCAGAGCAAATCAACGACGCCTGTGCGAACCAGGGGGTGCACGCGATTCCGGTCGAGGGCGCGCTGATCATCCAGTCGGTCGAGGCGAATAAGGCGAATGCAGCAGAGCTTGTGTGGCGGTACAGTATTGAGCGTGGGAAAAAAGAAGAAGGCGGCGGCGGATACGCGGGGGGTCGGCCTGATTTCTTGCTCGTGATTGGAGACAGTCGAGAGGACGAGGTGGTGTTTCGCTGGGCGAACAAGCTGGCCGAGTCCAAGGCTGTGAGAAGCTGCATGACTGTGACGCTAGGCACGAGGAGCACGGAGGCGAAGTCGACGTTGACTCAGGGGGTTACAGGTGAGTCTCTTTTTTTTTTTTTTTTTTTTTTTTTTGATTCTGCCAGATAAATCTAAATACTAACATCCATGGCAGGAGTCCTGTCATGTCTCCAGCGCCTTGCGGCATCGACTCAGAGAGAAGCAATTGCTCAGAAATAGCGTTTCTCTGATCCTTAAAAACTTGAGCTTTACATTTTCTCTTCATTCTCTAGCCGGCACGATGCATGATACACGATTATACGACACATGATATACACGCGGTTATGTGGATAGCGACAGGCGGTGGTGTTTGGTGTATTTAGTTGCATAGAAACGAGAGTTTGTCATATGAAGTCATACAGTAGTATCTAAAATTAGTAGACGGCCGAGTGGGGCCGGGCCGCTGCCGAGGTTGCTCCATAACTTTATATACATCTACACTTCTTATCTTGTACACTTCCCCATTGTAGGCATCTATTTTATCGATCGCAACGCAGCATGTCTCCACCACACACCCAGCTCTTCGAAGACGCCACCGCAGTCACCCCGATATCATCACATGAATACGCGGCAAACCTGCACCCTCACTGGGCCATTGGAGCCGGTACGTACCCATCCATATCTTTTCATATCAAAGTTCAGCCCTCGTATGTAAGTCTCGTAAGTGAGTCTAAGAAACAAGACAGTCCCCCACGGCGGCTACACAACATCCATCCTCTACCGTCTCGCAACAACGCACTTCAAACACACGCATCCAGCGCGCCACAGCGCCGACCCAATGCCGATAACAATGCACATGACGTTCCTGCGCCGCACGGCTGTGGGGCCGGCAATATTGACGGTTGAGGATGCCAAGTTGGGCAGGAGGACGTCGACGATTCATGTTACGCTGTCGCAGGAGCATGATACAAAGAAAAATAAGGGGGAAAGACTTGTTAAGGTGGTTGGATACATCACCGTGTCGGATCCGGTGTCGGATGTTGGTGTGTCGCGGGAGAGTGCGTGGTGTCTATATCCGCCTGCGCCGGGTAGTCGGCCGGGTAGTCGGCCGGTGGAGATGGAACGAGGGGATAGTGGTGGTGGTGGTGGCGGGATGTGGAAAATAACAGCGCCAAATAAATATTCCAATTTCCGCAAAGTGGAACGCCAGACCATCACTTACGGGCCGGAGGGCGGGCGTCCTCGACAACTGGGCATTTACGATCAGTGGACGAGACTGCACACGACAGACCTAGATATTAGTTCTGCTCACGATAGCAACAATCAGACTGCCCGCGGAGGCCCGGGCGGTGCTGGGAGGTGGACGAACGAGGCAGCCGTGTTTCTGAGTGATTGGTATCCGACGGCGCTAGACGGGGTAGCTGAAGCTGAACGAGCGCTGTTGTCGACGACGACATCCCCAGATAAAGAAGATCCAACGCCGCCGCCGTTCTGGTACCCGACTGTCGTTCTGAATATTGATTTCAAGAAACGACTACCGCATGAAGGCGTGGATTGGCTGTATTCTCGGATTGTCACCAAGGCGGTTAGGAATGGTAGGATGGATATGGAGGTGATTGTCATGGATGAGGAAGGTGATATTATCTCGCTGTGCTCGCAGGTTGGGCTGGTGGTGAGTTTTGATCGGAATACGAGTGGGAGGGTCTCCAAGGCTAGTCTATAGCATGTAACTAGTAACTACTATATCTATCTAGTACTACGTATTTATATCTTTTCATCCCGCATAACAACCCACAACGAAGACGCTTCTGCCCGCACAGTCTTCCTCTTCACCCACTCGACATGCCCGCCGCCAGCATCCCCCTGCTCTTCCTGCACCGCATGCGCTACCGTCCACGCCTTCCGACCAGCGCGAGCCACACACCACGACCGAATAACAAGCAACCCCGGCGTATAAACAGGCTGGCGGTAGCGCACATTCAGCTGCGCAGTATAAATCCTGTCCTTCTCCGACGACGATGACGATGACGAGGACAAGAACGCCTTTACAACTAGATACATAGCCTCATCGAATAGCGTGGCGACCACGCCGCCGTGCGCCGTGCAGAGATGCCCGCTTAGACCGGGCGTCGACAGCGAGACCAGCGTGATGGTATCTGGTGGGCGTGACGGAGTTGCGTCGATTATTGCAGGCGGCTCGGCGGGTAGCGACTCATCAAAGGTTGGGTTCCGTCGTCGTCGTCGACGGAGCGTTACTATATAAGGGATTGTCTGCTCGGTGGCTAGCGTGCCTCCGAAATAGCCATCTTCGTCGGTGGGCGGTTTCGGGGTGCGAGCGGGCATGTCGATGGCGACGTAGTCGCCGCTACCATTTTGTAGCGAGGTGTGGAGGATGGATTTGGCCCAGGGGATGGCGTTGAAGTGGGCTAGTTCTGCGTCGCGGAGGACGTGGCCTTCTGACATGATAACTCGACTATGCTCCAGCCTCCGTACTACGTACTAGTACGTAGTATGACTATGTATGCCATATGGAGTATGGAATATGGGCTTATCGCCGAGGTGAAGTTATTGAAGATACTAGTCCGGTAGTGGTTAGACATAATCTATACAGATACGGTGATACCGATATTACTCCGTATTTAATAATTTAATAATTTAACAGGGTTACACCCGATTATTACTCCGTACTGTTATCTCGATTCTCACATCACTGTACGTATATAATTATACTATAATGTATATTACATATTCTAGCAACAGTCTACTTTATTTTCATTCGTGCCTAATATCAGGCTATCACCATGTCGATAGGATGCTGTATGTCATATGCACGCTAGTCCGGCGGTTTCCGAGGTTAGTTACCTACTAGACTCAGTACTTAATAATACGGGGGAAGTCTGGAAGATAAAGAGTGATTTAATTTCAGGAACGGTACGCCGTATTACTAGTCTGTAAGTATGGTATTAGTACGGCTAGTCCCAGAACAGCTAGCCCGCCTGCCTCTTCCTTTTCTGGTTTCTCCCTCCTTCCAGACTTATCGAGTGCTGCTTCTCTCCTCTTCTTCTTCTTCTTCTTCTCTCTGCCTCACTTGCTTCAGCTCAGCGTCTTCTACCTCTGCAATTGCATCGCTAACTCGCATAATTATACCGTGTCGTATCGTATCTTCGCTCCACTCTTTGTCCCGCCAGAATGCGTTCCTCTGCTGCTGTGTTGATCTTTGCTGCTTTTGTTGTTGCCGACAGCAACTACACCTTTCCTGCTGGCTTCAACCTGGGCGAGGTGCCTCCCGCCACGTTAAGTATGCACTCCTTTATGAGCGTGATGATATATATGTCCCTGGCTAATTAATTATGCGGCAGCTGCTTGGTGCCAGGGCGAGCGCAACACTTGCCCTGAAGTCTGCGGAGGAGCTGCATCGTCCAATACCTGCGACTCGGTATGTCCACTCCTTTTTGTCCTATCAAATCATTAAATCAATTGGGCGTGTTTATTTATACTGACCGGACAGACCACTCTCGACTTCTCCTGCACCTGTGTAAACGGGACAACTCCCGATTTGTCCCCGTATCAGAACACCATTCCGTTCTACGTCTGCCAGGCAAACTATGCTCAATGCATTAACAACAACCCGAACAATCTCGAGGCCCAGGACAACTGCAAGGCCAACGCAACGTGCGGCACCATAATCTTGGGTGCATCTTCTTCCTCTTCTTCGACAAGCAGCTCGTCCTCCACCTCGAGCTCTGCTTCGAGCACCGCGTCCTCGACCTTGGCCACCACCACTGCTGCATCCGCGGCTACTACCGGATCAGCTACGAAATCGGCCACTGGCGCCACTGCCAGTGCGACCTCGTCCAAGGGCGCCGCTGTGTCTCTCCACGTCACTCAGGACCACACCACTGGTTTCTTTGCGGCCGCTTTGCTGGCTGTTTTCGGCATGTTTCTGTAGATGCACGAGATGGTGCAGTTTTTATTTCCTCTACTGAAATAATCACGCTAATATACTTTACTCTACCCTACCTTTTACCTTTGCCTTCCTTCTTCAAGTTGTGTCTGCGACTTGTACCCCTGTCAAGTCTGTTTCCTAGCATGGAGTTCCTGGCTTGTCTTTTCTGTTGAACGATATCCTTGGACGCGCGAGCATGGTTGACGATATCGATGTCTTTCCTTATGATGTTGCATGATGTTCTCCCAGTTTGCACTGGTGAGTGTACGTACACGTTGTATTTACTGTAATGAACTGCATTCATATATTATAATAATTGAAGTGTAAGTGTACTACCTATCCCTTGGGCTTATAGTATGGTTCTCGACCCGCCGCCCACCGCGCACGCTGATTGGCCGAGACACGGGACTTCACACACTGAAATTTCTCGTCAGAGACGACCACTACCACAAACACAAACACGCCCAACAACCAGCCAGGCGACTCCTCTTTCCTTCTTTTTCTCTCGACTGACTGCACTACCGTCCGTCTGCCGGGGAGAAAAGAACGAGAGATTCCCAAAAAAGAAAATTCACAATGCCAGCACCTACCAACACCCTCCTCATTGAGGGGTCGTTCACGGAGCTGTGCGAAGAGCTCGCTCAATATCTCGATGTACTTCGCAACAACACCGATGGAGGCGCCAGTGTCAGCGCCGAGATTGCCCCTCAGCTCGACACGCTGCGTCAACAGGAGCAACAGTCCGACGAGAAAGTCGATTTGACTCTGCGCGACGAAGTCTTGAAGAAGATTGTTGCCGCCGGGGCTATTCTGAATAGTGCTCCTGAGAAAGGTACCTATTCCTCCGCTGTCTTCCTTTTTTTTTTCTATATTTTTCTTAACGGATGGTGGCAAAATGTAGAATTCATCCCTGCTTATAATCTCCTCGTTCACTTGATCCGCCAGTCTTCGGACCCGGATATCTTCCTCTCGCGTATTTGCATCTACCTGTCTAAGCCAGTCACATCGTCGCCGCAATTTGGGCCTACACTCGCTCTGTCGATCCTGACGACCATCTTCAACACTCTTGCCGCCTCAGACGCCAGCCGGTACCATGTATTCCTCGCCATCGTCGCCGTGATCCGCCAATCAGGCTCGCCAAGCGCCTACGAAGCCCTCAAGACGCAGCTGACCTCTCAGCTTCCAACATGGCTTTCCGCGTGGGAACTAGACGAGGAGGATGCCCAAAAACTACACCTGGCCATCGCCGACGCCGCCGAAGCCGCGGGGGACAGCGAACTGGCGCATACCCACGTCGTCGAGGCCCTGCAGTCCATCGAGGCCAGCGAAGCCGCCAGCAAGGATTCGCGGGAACTGGCAGTTCGCGCCCTCACATCGGCCCTGACACACCCGGCCATCTTCGACTTCACATCTCTGTCTGCTTCGGACGCCGTGCAGGCGCTCCGGTCCAGCGATACGTCGCTCTTCGAGCTCCTCGAGATCTTCACCGCCGACACCCTCGATACGTACGACGACTTTGTCTCGTCGACGCCCCTGGCTTCCATCTCCGGCGGCGTGCTGGCCCAAGCCGGCGACGCGCTACAGACCAAAATGCGCCTGTTAACGCTTGCGTCGCTTGCGTCGTCCACGCCTTCTCGCTCCCTGCCTTATGCCACGATTGCCTCTGCGCTGCGCGTCGGCGAGTCCGAGGTGGAGAAGTGGGTGATTGACACGATCCGCGCGGGCCTGGTGGAGGGCAAACTGTCGCAGTTGCGCTCCGAGTTTCTGGTTCACCGTGCTACGTACCGCGTGTTTGGCGAGAAGCAATGGGCCGAAGTGCAGGGTCGTTTGTTCGTCTGGCGCCGGAGCCTGGAGGGGGTGTTGAGTGTGATTCGCGCCGAACGCGAGCGGTATGCACGCGAGCTGCTGCAGCAGCAAGCCGCTGCCCAGGCGGCTGAGGAGGGGAAAGGGGGGGATAGTACTACTAATAAAAAGCTCGGTGGAGAGCGGAGACGAGGTCCTCCTCCTCATCATCAACAGAGTCAGCCACAGCATCAACAACCGATTGATTTATTGGGCGAGGGTGATTAAACATGACTCTTCTTTTCTTTCTACTTGTTTATCTGGCAGAAAAGCTGTTCTTTTATTTTTTTTTCAGAACCCTTACTTACATTGACGTATGCATGATGAGGAAACCTCGGAGTTAGTTATGAAAATGGAATGAATAAGACAATTCTCGCCATCTATGTAAAAGGATAATATATATATATATCTACCACCTCAGTCTCCATCACAGAGGAGATATCCCCTTAGCCTGCAACTCCTCCTTAATCCTCTCATAAACCTCATCCACCGACCCCGTCGCCTGCACACTGACAACCTTCCCTTTCTCCTCAAACTCGCGCACAACCGGCATACTGGTCTGCTCAAAGGTGCGAAACCGCTTGCGAATCGACTCGATGTTATCGTCGTCACGCCCGCTCGTCTCCCCCCTCTTCAGCAGCCGCGACAGCATCACGTCCTCGGGACAGCTGAGGAAGAGCACCAATTTCGACACGCATACCGTCTCCTCGAAGAAATGCGCCTGGTCGAGCTGGCGCGGGAATCCGTCGATTAGGAAGCGGGCGGGTGCTGCTGCTGCCTCTGAGGGCGAGGGCGACGAGGACGAGGCAGATAGAATTGAGGCCATTGCGTTGGAGAGGAGGGCCACGGTGACTTCCATGGGCACGATGGTGCCCTCGCGGATGTGTGTGCGGATCAGGTCGCCGTATTCGCTGCCGGGCCGCACTTGCTCGGCGCGGAGCAGGTCGCCTGCAGAGAGGTGGTGGAAGCCATAGTCGCGGACGAGGTTGGACGATTGCGTGCCTTTGCCGGCGCCGGGGCCGCCGAGGACGAAGACTACGGTGACTGTGTCGGGGGAGAAGCGAGGCATTTCTCTGTTTACCGCTCTAAAGAATTCAAGATGACGGACGGTTGCGCGGTGCTGATGCTGATGTTGATGCTGATGCACGAGAGCGGACCAGGAGGATGTACGACCCGGAACCGATCAGCAAAATGGCCACAAATGGGAGGATTTTGAAGGGCGATTTGCTTGGATTGTTGCTTTGGGACGAGGAAAAGGAGTTGTTGTTGGAGGAGACGTGGCGGTGATGGCGGTGGGGCAGCGCCAAAAACGCTGAGCTCGAGCGAGTCGAACGAGTCGAACGACTGAGTCTGAACGCTGGCAATGGCAATGGCACGGCGCGGAGAGGAAGCATTCCTATCTGTCCTGGGTAGAGGAGATGGTAGGTGTGTATCTCTCTCTGTGTGTGTGTGTGTCTGTTTATGGATTAATTTAGGCGGAACCCTTAACCTTGGGCTTTTAACTACCAGTACTACACCCGAATACGATTCAACGATTGACAGACAATATCAATTCACATTAATGTCAGCTCAAAAACTACGTCAACTCAAGACTAAATAAAAATACCCAAAATGTACATTCTGTTCGCCGCGCGCCTGGGAATAGGTAATAAAGCTGCCTGCCTAGGTACCTAGGCAATGCAAAATATATGTAATAAATGAACGACATACAAATCATACTCATGCTCAAACAAACAATCCTCAGTCATACCCCTCATAATGACCCTGTTCAGCATGGGCTCCAGCATACGCACCCGGAATCGGGACTGCGTCAAAGGTCTGTTCACCGGGAGCAGCACCGACATGCTCGTTAACAGCTTTGTGCGGCAGGTCCTCTTCTGTACTACTAGCTGAGGAAGTCTGGGCGGGAGCAGCAACACTCACACTCACACTCGCGCCAAAGCCCTGCTGGGCGACCTGCGGCGTTGCATGCTGCACCCGGATAGGCGGTGCTTGCAGCTGGAAGGGCTGGGTGGCTGCTCGCGCGGGAGGCTTGGGGTTTGCATATTGCACGCCATAGTTCTGTCCGTTCTCGGCTGCCGAATAGCTGTCCTGATTCATAGCTGCGGCCATCGAGACGTATGGTGATTTCGGGGTCATCATTGGGAAGAATCCAGGCGTGTTTGGGGCAGATTGCACGCGGAGCTGGGCAAGGTATAGATCTGAACGAGCCTTGTCTCGGAGATTCATGGCGCGTTGCAAGCGTCTCTTGGAATAGATTCGGTAGAACACGAAGCCGTAGATCGCAATGACAATCACTTCGAGCACGACTTCGATGATGGCGCACACCAGCGACCAATCCTGCAGACGACAGACTAGCGCGTAGTCGACCTCCTGAGAGAAGATCTGACGGCGATAGTTGTCGTTGCAAGACCAACCCCACAAATCTTTCCCGCCGCCGTTTGCCTTGGATGCTTCATAGATGGCTGCTCCCACTATCCACATGATAGTGCTAAAAGTGAAGAAGGCCACGGAAAAGAGCGAGTAGTATATGGAGGCCTTCTCGCCTCTTTTGAAGCCGCCTCGCCAGTAGTAATAGAAAACAAGCACCGCGGTAAACAGGGAAATACAGGACATGACCAGCAGCATGTATTGCGGCCATGGATTTGTGCCTTCGGCCCAGGGCGGAAGGTTGCTGCGTGGAGACAGATTTTTGGTCGTCCTGAAGATGGTCAGGCTGGTCGACAAGAGCGAGAGAACTATGAGGGAGCAGCTGAAGTTGACAAAGCGCAGAATGACTTTGGCAGCTCTCACTCGGATTTTGATTTTCTATATGACATAAGACTGTTAGAATTACTCTAGTAAAATTCGTAATAATAAATTGTACATGGTAAATGGGGGAAAAAGACATACCATATCCCGAGCATTGTCCCTTTGGGTCTTCTTCTCCTCCTTCTCTAACACCACCTCTTCTCGAAAAGTCGGGCTGAACGGGTTCAGCGTCCTCGCCGTCCCCGGAGTCTTGAGCGCACTCTTCAGCGGCGAGGCAGGCGTGAGAGGCGGATGATATGCAGCATGCCGTGCCGGATCATTATCATTTACATATCCGAAGCCCACGTCGGAAACATGGTGCTGGGCTTCTTTCGACATTGTTGTTGTATCTGGCGGGTCTGCAAACGGAGACCGAGCCTGATACTGTGATGGGTCAATGGGCGAGATCACCGTTGTAGCCTCGGCGAACCGTGCCGTGCGAGGGCTCTTGAGGTCTGAGGTAGAAGAGGAAGAGGAAGAGGAAGACCGCGAAGAAGCCCGCAAGATGGAGTTGGGTGGTTGATTAGACATGACAGTAATCAAGGTAAAACGAGATGGAAAGTGACAGACGAGAGATCCGGCTCTCGACGACTATGAAGCGCTGTAGCTCTAGCTGAAGCCTAACTTCGACAAAATTGATGATATAGATTCGATGGCAGAGTCTATACCAGCTGCGAAGCCTGCGCAAACTCAAAACAACAAAAGCATACGAGGGGACAAGCAAGACGAAACAAGCAGGTACATGGGATTGTGAAGCACAGCTTAAGAGATGAGAAGGAACAAGACTTTTCTGGCAAACAGGGTCGCCCACACTGGATGTATAGCTAGCTATTAATGAGAATCCGGGCGGCCCTTCTCCTCCTCCTCCTCCTCCCCTCCATTGACTTCTCACTAGTAGGCTGTAGCAACCGGGCCACAGCATGATCATCGATCGCGTCGACTCACAGTGCTCTATTTAGCGCCGGGACTAGTAGCAAGCAGGGGGATCTATGCTCTGGCAAGCCCGGTAGAGCGACTGATTGGAGGGACGTTCTGTGCTGCAGTGTGCTTGTCCTCGCCCAACGTGCAGCATGCTGGACACGATTGGACGGCGAGGAATGCACGGGGAGTCACAGACTGAAGAACAGAGGAGGCGGCATCTGGCCGTGAGTGGCCACTTGGTTGCAGCGCTATCGAGTGAGATGCAAGAGGACCTGGAGGAATGGCGCTGTGATATGCATCTTCGTCACAGCAGCCGGCCAATCAGCGTGCCAGGACGGTCACAAAGCATGCGATTAAGCGCTTTTCATTGTTTTCAGTCAACTATTTTACCCACCCCGTCTACAAATATGTAATACGTATCTACTACCGAGTAACTATTTTATTTTCCTGATATCCAATCATCCGTGGACTGTACTCTGTAGTCTGTAGTATGTAGTATTGTCAGTCGGTTGACGCAGGGTTAGGGTTAACAGGTATTTTACCGTATCAATACACGTCCTGTCGGATGATTGAAACTCCGGGTCCGTCTCACTATTTTCAACTTTGCATGATCCCAACTAATAGTGGTATGCACCTAACTTCTTCCCTCTGCGTGATAGTCAACGTCTGTCACGCTCATTCATTGTCTGCTTCTGTGAGCTTCCTCGGGGATACGACAATTATGTACCCCACTGGCCGGCCAAAGCGATTTCCGCGCATAGAGATTGACTACCTAGGTTCGCACTGTTGGAATGCTTAACATCGGAACTTAAATCTCTATTGCCATCTATGCAGGTAATGAAATTTCATCGAAACTATTGCGGACGAATGTAGATGGTCACTTACATGCAAGTATTGTATTCGACGAAGATGGACGGCAAGTAAGAATTTATATAGATGTGCACTTTTGCTCGCGAACGGATGTGCCATGAAAAGGCGGTGGCGTTGATTGATTCTTCTGTTCTTCTGATCATCTTCGATGACGGCTCGACTCAACTTCTCAAATCCTAGGACTTGGCTAACTCCCCGGTTGCATATCTGCCATGCCATCCATGCTCGAGGACCAACTCGAACGCCGGACTAAGTCTTCAATTTCATCAAGGCAGCCAGCTGACATAAATTTTGGACCATGTTCAATTTCACTTCAATGAAATCATAAATACTTCCATTAGGGGAACACCCAACCGACAGCGCCAATATTCGCTTGAATAGCAGCAGGAAATCTTAGAATGCCGTCCCTTTAGCATTATACGCTTTTGCATGCATCCAAACTGGATGGAGGATGAGATACGCGAGGAACAAATGCTGCTCCTGGTCAACCAGAACATCTGTTCGAGTACCTTTTGTATATGTCCGTCATACGGAATCACGGACGAGGTTGATCCTCACGCTGGTGATGGCGATGGAGGAGATTGGACGGGATCTCGGACTCGTAACTTTTCTCTCTGAGGAACTCTCGCGACAGGACTTTTTCGGGCTACCACTCGGGACGTGGGACTTCGAGTTGCGGGTAGTTGTGGCTTATATGTACCGATCAAGGTACGGAGTAGGCAACCTGACAATCGAGCTCGTACCTAGGTATTTGACATGTACAGAGTACATACTACTACATACTACACTCAGGCAGCCACTTGATCAAGCGTGAATCTGCTATAATGCCGATGATATAACTTCATCTAGCCAATCAGTTCCCTCCAAATCAGCCCAGTCTTCTCACTCTGGCTGGTCGCCAATGAATGGTCAACTTTGCAAGCTCTCGCCCAGGCTAGACATAATGCAAGTCTCACGAATGATAACAGTCGAGGGCACTCCCCTAATCCATTATCCTGACTGGGCCGCGGCCCGCACCGAGATGCATTAGGCTACAATGCCAATTGGTTGCACGACACCAGTTTATTGCAATGTACTATGTAGCAAGGCTGCAGAATGCAGAACAGCACGAGGCTGAGGCGGGGAGGAGGGGACAAGACGGATTGCACATAATCAACTCTCTAGATAGACCTTCGTCGAATCTTCTAATCGTGAAATAAGAAGCTGCAAACAGAATACTAATCGATTATTGCAATGGACCCCATCTCCGGTCTAACAGTGGCCTGCGCTGTACTACAATTCATCGACTTTGGCGCCCAAATCCTCAGCAAAGGACGCCAGCTTTATCGATCCCATTCCGGCGCCCTCGCGAGACATGAGGAGCTCGATAGGGATGCTCAGCGGTTGGGGGTTCTGGTTACAGGGTACTCTGTCCAGATGAAGATGCTTCCTCCGGTAGTGGCGGAGGATATGAATGAGATTATCGATGAGTGTAATCTGACGAATGCGTTATTGAGGAGTTTGTTGGATGGGTTGAAGGTTCGCGAGGGATCAAATCCATTTGTTAGGGTTTTCAGGTCTGGTCAGCAGGCCGTTCGGACGGTGGTGAAGCAGGCGCAGATAGATGAGTTGAATGAGAAGATGATGCGGCTGAGGGCGTTGTTGCAGGATTATGTGTTGATGATGATACAGTAATTTTCTCCATCAAAATCTCGTGTTTCCTGCAGGCTAAAACTTATGAACAGGAATCAATCATCCGCAATGCAAGAGTCGATCGACAAATTTTCCGCAGCCAGCGCTCTAACAGGACAGCAAATCACGTCTCAGTTGGATGAAATGAGGAATGAAATTCTGGGAATCCTTCAAAAACCGCAGGGTTCCGTCTTCCTAGCATCAGACCTCGCCAAACTCGTACCGGTTCTTCCCAGACTAGTCGAAGAAACCCGCACGGTGAAATGCAAAACCGAGATCCTATCCAGCCTCTACTTCCCCGAGATGAAAGAACGGTATGGTCAAATCAAGGAAGCTGCAAATTCCTTTGAGTGGATTCTTCAATCGAACAGACCAGACGACTCACTGCCCCCTGTTTACTTTGTGGATTGGCTGCGCAGCCAGAAAGCAAACGATAATACCTACTGGATCAGTGGGAAACCGGGGTCCGGCAAATCGACTCTGATGAAATTCCTATACAATCACGACCAGACCAGAGCAATCCTAAAAGAATGGGCTGGTCACAAAAAGCTTGTCGTTTGCGGTTTTTATTTCTGGATATCCGGGGGCTTGCAGCTGCTTAAATCCCAGCTAGGCCTTCTCCGATCGCTGGTATTCGAGGTATTCTGGAATGATCCAGATATTATTGAATTTGGCTGTCCCGAACGATACGCCGAGGGTCTCAAGCCGGTTCATCAGGCTCAACTAGCCTGGACACTCCCAGAGTTATTAACAGCGCTCAAAAAAGCCACGACACATACCCAGACAAATACCCGTTTCTGCTTCTTCATCGACGGACTGGACGAGTGCGAGGGGTTTCCCCAGGCTATGGTCGACTTGATACGCGACCAGTTCCCTAAATCACCGGACATAAAATTCTGCCTCGCTAGTCGAAAACAGAATGCTTTTATCTTTGAGTACGGGGACGAGGAAGGCCAAAGAAAAACCCCGCGACATCTATATCTAGAAGAACTAACGCGGAAGGACATCCGGGAGTACGTCCAGCGGAAACTCCGTGGGCAATTGCGCTTCCAGCAACGAGAGAGAGAAAACCCCGTTTCCAGCAAGAAGCTCATCGAGGACGTGGTCACGAAGGCAGAGGGGGTGTTTCTATGGGTTCATCTCGTGGTCGAGTCGCTGATAAGAGGCATTCAGAATAAAGATCGCTTGCAGACTCTTCAGCAAAGACTTGACCAAATTCCCAGCGAACTCCCGGCTTATTTTGCGCACATGTTGAGCAAAATTGAAGATATATACCGAGTCGACGCGGCGAAGATCTACCAAATCATGCTAAACACCACCGATCAGCCCTACCTCCTCATGTTCTCGTATCTATGGGAACGCAATTCGCAATTCGGCGCCGTCATGGAGACAAAACCTTACCAGCTGCGCGACCTCAGCAAAATGAAAGATGATTTACGCGTGCAACTCAACGCCCGCTGCACCGATTTACTCGACATCGTGAAAGACTCCAAGGCACATATCATGTGGGAATGCAAAGTGGCCTTCCTGCACCGCACAGTGCGCGATTACATGCGTAGTCTCGAAGCACAGGAAATCCTGGGCAAATGGCTCAGCCAGTCGAAAGCAGATACGGCATTCAACCCAGACACATATATCTGCCAATCACTGGTCTCGCAAATCAAACGCGCGCCGCTGAAACCACAGTATCTAGCCGACCAGGGAACTGTTAGCCAGCTGGTCAAGCAATTTGCGCATTCTGCGCGAAGGGTCCAGGAGACACTGGGTGACCCGCAGATTGAGCTTATGAATGCCTTGGAGACTACACTAGATGCGTACCGGCATTCGCAGCGTCTTCATGCGACCACATACCATACATCCTTTTGGTACAGCAAAGCGAGCTTTCTGCAGTGGGCCGAGAAGGAGAATTTGGATTCGTACGTGGCCTTTCGACTGAATAAGGATTCGCCGGGCGCTGAGGACGATCTGAATGAGCCTAGGCTGTTGAGGAGAAGGCAGACTTTTGATGATACTACCGAGGCGGAGAAAAGTGTTCGGACGAAGTCGCACAGGAGGGTTTCAAGTCGAGCGAATGGCAGGGCGAAGTAATATCTTTATCTTCATAGTACCTACCTATATCGTTCAATAAAATATATACTACATAGGTATGTGGCAATCTTTCAATTTTGAGTATATACCTAGGTATATGTGTATAATGAATTCTAAGCTAAAAACAATCTCAAGTACATGATCTCAAGGAGGTAGAAATTCACAACTACCATCTATCCTCCGGGGTATCCAAAGACAATCTGTGTGTCATCCCTAGATGCCAGTACACACTCCAAGTACCTATCTAGCCCTCTTTATATGCGCATACCTAGGTAGGTATCGTATCGGTTCCTGTCGCGACGAGGTGCCTAGGTATTTCGTTATAAAAGTTATATACCATTATATAAATACTTTTAGCGGTTCGTGAATGCACCTTGAGCGTAGATCAATCAAGGGCAAACCGAGGGACTGTACATATACACAAGATATAACCGAATACATTCAGGTAAGAAAAGAGGTCAACATTCACATTGCAATCTCAACAACGACATTCCCCAGCGTACTCAAAGTCCACAGAACAATAAGTCCACAGCCAATCTTCCGGTCCATTTTCCAATGATTCAAGGGGACGAGAATCAAAAGACCAACGAGGATAACAAGTAAAGTAACACCGCTGATAACGAGGGTCTTTGAAATCGTAACCTTAAATGGGGTATTCTGTAGGTTATCCGAGGAGTTACTAGCTGAGGCATGCAATGTCATGTACAATCCTCCAATACCGATGCCGAGTAGGATGTTCAGCATGGGTCCGCCAAAACAGGCACTCAGCGCCATAATCGGGTATCCCAATCTGGCCACGGTGATGTCTGCAACGAGGTCGCTCGATGAGTTGCCCACGGCAAAGACGGTAAGGCCGAGCAGTGAATCGCTGATGTTGAGGATCACGCCCAGGGTCTTGAGCAGGCTGACTACCTCGTCTGCAATCACGGCAATCCAGCAGATGCCGACTACAAAGCCGACAAGGGACAGAATGGGGCGTAGTTGGCCGGGCGCCTGCGAGAGATCGTCACGTCCTCGGAGGAATATGTTGAGTAGTACGGCGCAGACTATGGAAACACCCAGACTGCATGGGATGGGGATTATCAAGTTTCGTGGATTATGTTCATCGTCCAATAACAGCCAAACAGTCAACGTGATAAACAACGGGGAAGTAAAAGTATGGATCGTAGTGAGCCCCCGATGCCAGGACCTCACTGTAGTTGAAGAAGAGGAGCCATCCGCGATTTCTAATGGGGCAGCTGCAAGTTCAGAGTCGAGTCGTGGTCTATTAGGAGAGAAATATACATCCCGGGAATCCTCCACCGGAGAGAGAGTTTCCATGCTGCGACGAAGACCTTCGCTGAGCAATTGATGATCCTGTGGCTGTAAAGGTGGAGATTCGTCGGGTAGCCGAATTACCGGTGTAGCTTGCCGCACATCGTTACCGACGACAGCGGGAAGAGGAGAAGAAGCCAAAGGTGGGCTCGCATCATTGGTGTCGGTATCGGCATCGGTTCGACTAGGGTCGATGACAGGGATTGTGATGGTTAGGAAAAATACGCTGGGAGCAGCAACCACACCCAAAATTCTCCCCGAAATTGATTTCGATCTCCAATCACATAGTGTTGGAAAGAGAGTGAAAAACATAGTTCCAGGAACTAAAGATTTATATAGTAACCACCTTGATGTTGGTAATTGCTCTTCGTCTTCCTGTTGATACTCTGGAGTTGGTGAGATCGAAAGAGCTGGTAATCTCAAGCTTGGTGCTCTAGGCGATATAGGACTTGGCGAATCAACAAAAGGTGGAAATTGTATAGTTTCATTATCACTGTCTTCTCGTTCCAAGTTGTTTGGGATTGAAGGAACATTGCCACTGGAGAGAGGGGAGACACCTCCTGGAGAAAGTTGACGTGACTGAGGAGATAATTGGTAGTCAGGAGAATGAAAATCGGCCTGGGAACCAGGCACTATTAGATGATCAGCGGAGGCCTTTTGTTTGCGTAGCGAAGGTGATCGAGGCTCTAATGAGGTAGGCGACGCCGTTAGTTGGTGCTGTACATATGCCCTGTCAGAAGGCTCTCCAACCATAGGTATGGTGGCTCTATCGTCCTCACTTGCTCTGCTGAAACTAGTATCTAGACGTAGAAGCGGTGGTTCTTTGGCCGTGTTTTCAGCTCTTCTCTCGGAGGATGCTCTGCGTTGCGTCGATGTTGAGGAGAGCTTACGAGACTGAGTAGCAGAATCAGTATCCAGATATTGCCGAAGATCAATCTGATCGCCGTGGATATTTTTCGCTTTCCTTAAGGACGAAAGGACCGATTGAAACTCCAAAGCACCGACCAAACTCGGCCGGATCGAGTTTGCTGTCATGTGTCGAGAATACGGAGATGGACGAGCAACGCGCATATTCTCATGGATCTCAGCGAGGTATCTGTTGCGTGTCTCATCATCCTCGTCGTCTTTCCACGTTGATAAAGACTGCCTCTCGAGCGCTTCAAAATCGGGCGACCTCTGTCCCTGCAACAGACCGCTCGCTTCTCCGGCAACGGGATCGTCATCAAACGGCTGCTCCTGTAGATCGAGTTCCTGACTTCGAGGAATGTGGAACTGAGCCCTTGCTGTATTTTCCCGATCAAACTTTCGCCGTTGATGAGTAAGATACCAATGCCAGGAAACGACCACGATCACATAAAAAACATAAAGGCCAACCATAGTTGCACACTCCCACGCGTGGAGTTCTCCATCGGCTAGAACGACCAAAGATAAGCTCGCAGCAATAATGAAAAAGCTGACATCACGAACAAAGCTTCGACGAGCTACCCGGAAAGGCCTTGTCAGCGCCATTGAACCGGCTACAACGGCAGTAATGAAACATGCAGCCCCGACTAATTCACCAACAGCCAAGCTACCGCTATTGGAGCCCATTGCCGCGAAAGTTGAGAAGACATCTGGACTGCCATTTCCGAAAGCTAGAAATGTCACTCCTGCTAAACTCTCACTTATACCCAGAATACTGGCAATAGCGCTGAGATTGATGCACAGAAAGTCACTAGCAGCAATGCCAATAGTGCTGAAAAGCATTGACAGCCACAGCATCAGTATAATAAAGGCGACCGGCTTTACATGGCTGAGCGAGCAATAATATAGCTGAAGGTAAGGGAAAATCCCATTTTCATCTGGACAATTGCTCTTTACGAACAAGCATTGATCGTCAGCCTGACGAACAAGTCGGCACTGTCTCTTAGGTTAGATGAATTGATTCTATTTTCAAGGAAAGAACCTTGTCAGGAGAGCAAGTTTACCTCTATTTCCTGCTCAGGCTGCTCGAGAGCGGTTGTTGAAGTATTCGACCCGGTCGCCTGGAGGTCTCGGTATACCATCCGAGGTGCATTGCGGTAAGTTATTGACTGGGTATGCTCAAACCTCTGCACAACCCAGCTTCCAACAGCCAGAAGGGATAGCACAGCGATACTCAGGAAGAATGGGCGAGGGTGGTATCTTCTTCTGTGTTTCCTCGTATGCATCCCGATTGACGGTGGTGTATTGAATTTCGCGAACATCATGACGGCAACATTGTGAACCAACAGCAGAAGATTGTTTCGAACAATGGCTCGGATAATGCAAAACTAGAGAGGACGATGCTAGCAACTTCATATACAACAGAAGGTTAACAATTTGTACATGAATCTAGACCTCGGTGCGAGGTGAGATGCAACAGGCAGCATGAAGCTCCGTGTATCAATCCAAACAAAAATTGCTTGTGCGCAAGAAGAAAAGAACGGCGATCGTCACGAACGAACATGCAAGTGATCTCGGAAGAATGCTGCTGACTGAAGTTGACAACGTTGATTTCAATGGCCGAGACTCCCGGCTTATCGATAAGATATCGGGACATAGTCATGTGACACAACTTCACGTGACTGCGCAGATGGCAGCTGCGGCGCGCCGTATGTTTTTGTTGACAACGGAGGATCCCACCTCACTCACTTGCCCCGACGACACACGGAAAGAGCACGTCCATCCCACGACTGTCGCATCGACGGACGCAACTATATCGAGCGTTATAGACACTTTCTTTACGAAGAAGATGATTATCTGAGAACTCTTTAAGACCCTCAACTCCCCTGTATCTTTTCCGACCTTTATAACATACGTCCGCGCATAATTCCGTGAGCAAGAAACGACACCATGCCTCGCGTCGTCAATCCATCGAAGAGCCATCGTCGCTCAAATGGCGGTGCCTCCACCCCACACAAGAACTCTCCCACCAAGTACGGAAAGAGCGATGTTGCAAAGTCAAAGGGAACAGGCTGGCTAACTTTGTTGTGCAGGATCCCCCTCAATGATGACATGGGAGAGAAGGCTGCTCGAATGCAGTCGCGACAAGCCCTGCATGATCGCCAGATGAACCAGATTAAAGCTGCTGTCAAAACTCCCATGCCCCCGCGCAGGACATACGACCGTGCTGATAGTCAAAGTCCTTCAACTCCGCGCGGGTCTCTTCGCCGAGGCCGGGAAAGTGACGTGGACGGTCGTGGTAGAGGTGCAACCCCGGGAAAACGAGTGCCTATTCTCGCAAACTTCGAAGAGTGGATGAAAATGGCCACCGACAATAAAATTAATGCTGCTAATTCGTGGAATTTCGCTCTTATTGATTACTTCCATGATATGTCTTTGCTTCGTGAAGGCGATGGTGTCAACTTTCAAAAAGCGAGTTGTACTCTCGACGGTTGCGTCAAGATCTATACCAGCAGAGTTGACAGCGTCGCAACTGAAACGGGAAAGCTGTTAAGTGGATTGGCTGACAGCCGAGATCGCAAAGTGCAAGAAGGGGAAGGGGCTGAAGGTGAGGAGGATGAAGAGGAGGAGGAGGGTGAAGATGGGGTGCGAAGAAAAGCGAAAAAGAAGGTTGGTTCACTTCTTTTCTAAATCGTCGAAAAAATGCCTATTTCGGCTACTAACATGATATAAATGCAGACTCGTTCTCATGAGGCTACTCTAGCGCCGTCTTTTGCATCCTTACAGCTGAAAAAACTTGAGCTTGAGTTTGCTGTGGACCCACTGTTCAAGAAGGCATCGGCAGACTTTGACGAAGGTGGTGCCAAGGGCCTGTTGCTGAACCATCTGTCGATCGATGGACAAGGAAGGATAATCTTTGACAGCAGTGATGACGTAGATGAGACAACCACAGCGCCAGATATCGCACAGGAAGATGAGGCTAATCCGGAAGGGGCTCAGTCGAAGGAACCCCAAGGTGACCCTATGGATGTCGACCCCGTGGAAATTGATATAGCTTCTCTTGGCAACCGATTTTTCCCCGACTTGGATCGGCTATCAGAGCAAGATATTTGTCCTTCTCTGAAGAATCTCGACTTGGGTGATCCTACTGGTTCTCTTGATATCTCATTACTAAAAGCTCCCGAAGAATGGAGACAGGATAAGACGAACGATGAGCCTGATCAAGCGACGCGTTTAGGTGACGCTTCTGGCATCATGCTTGATGACGATAATGCCGTGGGATTCGACGATGACGATGGTACCTTTGCTGGATTCGATATTGGCGAAGACGCTGGCTTTGGAGAAGGTGGAGAAGCTTGGGCGCGTGAAGCAGCACTGGAGCCTTTGCTCAAGGTCCATCGCATGGACATCGGCGGAGATGACGACGCAGATGCGACGTTAAATGGAGAGGACCCTTATTCGTTGTCGATATCTCATCAAGCAGCCAACAAAGAGCATGAAAATATCTTGAGCTACTTTGATAACGCTTTACAAAAGAATTGGGCTGGCCCCGAGCATTGGCGCATCCGCAAGATCAAGGAGACCAATTCGACGAACGCAGCGCCCAAGCAACGTAAAGAGAAGGAGCCATTTGTGATTGACTTTTCTACGCCTCTTGATGCTACGGCAGCTGATCTAATTTACACACAAGCAAGTTCCAACTCCGCTATCTCAATACCGAAAACACAGTGGAAAACAAAAGGACGCAATCTACTACCGGATGACAAGCATTTCAACTCGCAGCAATTGTTGCGGCTTTTCCTCAAGCCCAAGACTCGCATGGGATCTAAGAGATTTTTTGGAGCTCGCAAGACGGGCGAATCAGCACAGGTGCAGGTTCCAGCAGCAGGTGAAATGGATGAGGCTTTTTGGGCAAATCACAAACCAGAGAATGACACGCAAGCAGAAGACGATAAGGTTGCTGGTACGTATGATGCCAATTTCTTTGCTGACGACGATGGACTTGCATTTCCCAACGGATTACCATTGGGAGATGACGATGACGACAATATGCCATTCGCGGACGCTCGAGAAATGTTCTCTCCTCAGGGTGATCTAGATGCTCGGCCGACGACCTCGGCTGGCGACGGATCTGGGGTTACTGGTCTCACGGCACTTCTGAATATGGTTGGAGCGACGCCGGGATCAGCTCTTCACGGTGGAGGATTTGGTTCACAACTTGTAACGCAAGGCGGCCGCCGTGTCCGGCCTGACTATGTTGCTTATGCTCGTGTGGCCAAGAAAGTGGATGTCCGACGTCTGAAAGAAGAAATGTGGAAGGGCATGGGTGATAAGTTGGTTGAGTCAATCGATTTGAACTCAGCCTCCGATGCGGCAGCAGTCATAGATGCCCCTGAACTCACGGATGATGACGGGCCGCCTACGCCTACGCCCAAGAATCGGCAGTCTGAGGTGGACCATCCCATGCCTGACGTGACATCTGCACCGGAGAAAAATAGCCAGTTGCGATTCACGACGGTCATGAATTCTCTCAAGGAGTCGTATCCACAAGAGACACTTCGAGATATCAGTACTTCCTTTGGGTTTATTTGCCTGTTACATCTGGCGAACGAAAAGGGCCTCGTCCTACAGAATGGGGCTGCTCTTGGTGAAGGGGATGGAAGCCTAGAAGAGATTTACATTTCGAGGGACGTGGGAGCCGTGATAGAGGAGGGCGCAATGTAGACAGCATGGACGAGTCAATGTACAAAGCAATTTGTGCTTTCTTCCGGGGTCCGGAGTTGGTTAAGTTATTGCTATGGTTTAGTACGTTCGCAGAGTGCGGTGGTAATATTGCATTTTCTATTTGTTGTTCTTCTCTTTTGATTAAAGAAGCTTTCCTATCTAGGTGGTACGTATGTAACCTATTGCAGAGCGAAGATATGGATCTCTGGCACTATTCGAGTCTGCATCAAGGCGAAGGTAGCGTCGAGTGGAGTAACCTCCCGAAATCAGGCCTGGGAATAGTGCGTGTGTTTCAGTGTACACGCACTAAACGCACTACATTTTAGTGTAGTGTGGTGTAGTGTGAGCTGTGGAAATTTTCAGTGCGTGTAGTGTAAGGGACCCAAACTACACTACACTACACTACACTGAATGCACTAAATAATCTGTCATGTGACATATCTATATTAGCAAAGGAGTAGTGGAGTGGCATCATTGGTTAGGGCCTCGAGGCGGTGGGTATAATTCACGACCCAAATAGGAAATAGTAAACAACTCGAATAAAAATCTATCAACGCCAAGCAGATCAACGCCAAGCAGACCAACGCAAGCAAAACACTGGTCTTGAATATTTCATGGAGGAAAAGTTTCACACCAGCAGTGACGAAGAGGAGCTGGAGCTCACCGATGAGTATGCTGAGTGGCAGAAGCTACTAAGGGAGAAGAATATGGACGATCCGGTTGCGTACTGGTACGATAGGCGCTTGATATGGCCGCATCTTGCAACTTTTGCCTTGGACTTGTTTGCCATTCTAGCAATGAGTGCGGAGCCAGAAAGAATATTTAGTAGTACAGGAAGAATGGTCCGGCCAGATAGGGGGCGCCTCAAAGCAGATGTCATAGGTGCAGCAGCATGCTTGAAGCAATGGGATCGAAATCAGGTAATCGAATGGAAATAGACCGAATAATATAGTTGTCACAAGAATTCTGCTTAGTCACGAAGTAGTGCGTTCAGTGTAGTGTAGTGTAGTATGGACATTTTGGTATCAAGAATAGTGTAGTGTAGTGTGGACCTCTCACACTACTATGTACACTAAACGCACTACTCCCAGGCCTGCCCGAAATAGGCAGGGACCTAGTAATTATGATTCACACCTTGTAGGCAACATACACTGTAAGGACCTGCCATTTAAAGACCCTCTAATTTATCCACATCCCTGACATCTTGTAGATCTTACTAGAGCGCTTAATACTAAGAGTATAGACAACTTCATTAGTGTATCATGCTAGAGGTCAGGACTACCTATAAGATTATCAACATCCACTTTCATTTGGAACAGTCTCGGTCTTGGATGGTGATGGAGTGTCTTTTAAATATTCCTTGGCCTGATGATCTTTCGGTCACTATCTGATTACACAGGGACCCAATGCTATGGAACGTCTTTTCAATAGAAGGGGTGGCCTCTTCAGTATTCTCCTGGGTGGCAGGATATGCAACATCTTCAGCAGTACATATCCTGCGCTAAGATACGGTCCAATGTCTTGAGCGCAACCGAAATGAAGTGGTTAGACCAGAAGGGGTCAGTGATGTTGAACTTATTAGAAGAACGCCGCAGTGGGATCCATTGGTCAGGCTCATCATCAAACTTGTTCTGCCATTTGGTTGTAGGATTGGCAGTAGGAACCTCTGTCTCATCTTCCTCCGACTCTTCTGCTCTCTCGCTGCCTTCTGGGTGTCTTTTCGTTTGTTGCGTCTGCGCCGTACCTTCGCTTTTACAGCTCGACCCATGCTGTTAGAAATAGAAGTGAGGTTGGCGGTTGGTAAAGAGGAGCGCGTGTTTTTTACGCTCTTCTAGTTCCTTGGCTGAGAGTTCCAATAATGTTTTTTTTTTACAGCATCTCCAAGTCGTCGTTCTTCAGCTCTCGCAGCCTTTTCCCCTGAGAGTGGCTTGTATCATACAGTAGAACCTGGATATAACGTATGGAAATGTATCGATGTTGTCGTGGTGTGAAGAGGGGCGACAAGGAGGAAAACGAGAAGGGAAAGGAGGGGCTGGGGACTGGGGGATATGAGGAGGGGAGAGAAGAGGAGAGGAAGTGAAGGCAATTCTTTTCCAAAGGCAGATGGTCGTGTCCGCAGAGACCTGCGGATGCAACCCAAGATATCTTTGATATCAGCTTAATTAACATTGATATAAGGGTATTTACGCTCTGCGGAGACTCAATGTCCATCCCAGAGACCATCCGTGTTATTCGCATCCTTATCGAAAATACGCTTCAAACAAGATGCATTCCAGTCGGTGGCAGTCCAGTCAGATTGATCAACACAATCTTCCATCAAATTGCGTGTGCGGTTCTCCTGCTTTGCCGCAATAACATTCATGATTGTTGAAAATTCATCTCCATGGCCTCAGACCTTTCCAGTGGACTGGTGAGGCCAGAGATAACCCTCAAGGAAGTATATTGCTGTTGGGAGAAAGATTGTGGATTGATATTGAGCGTACAACGTACGTGAGAATGAGGCCAAAAGATGGATTAATTGATCTCATCTAGGAGGAACGCTCCCAGGTGAAGGTATTTCCACCTGGGCGTACGAAGACTAGCCTAATCAGGTAGGCGGCCTGGTTCTGGAGGCCTGAGGCTCACAACAATTGATGCCACGCCTTAAGTTCTGCAACTGAGATAACACTTGGAGTGGCTGCCGCGCAATCTGTCCAAGTTTTGAGTGATTTGAAAAGCACAGCTGGGGATAACTATACAAAGATTTTGTAACGTTTATCGATTGAGCTCCCCACAGCTTTTAAACTCTTCTTTGATATCATAGTTGGCTTGCTCACTGGATTCTTCAGTCTTGGAGTCACTTTCTTTGTTATTGGAATTGAGAACCATTTGGTCAATCAGGTTCTGGAATGGATCTTGGTCCTCCGCATTGTCAGTCTCGTAGTCTCCCTGTTTCTCTGCTGAACCAATGTTTGTCAAAGGAGTTTGCACAGAGGTCGCTGGAGTAGCTGGAGTAGCTGGAGTAGCTGGAGTAGTATGGCGGCTATCATCCTGGTTGCTTCTTGAGTCTGCGCTTGGGGAGCGTTTACGCTTTGACCTTGCAGTGGCTTTTGTTCTGTGCTTGTGGTCCTTTCCCATAGACTGGGTAGTTCCTAGCAGTAATGTGCTGCAAGTAGTTGTGTCTTCAGATGTCAATGGTATAATTGCTCGTGTGGGATCCCTTTTTCGCTCACTTGACCGCTTCTCCGCCCTACTAACAAATTGCAATGAAGTGAGTTGATTTCCATTTGAATAGATGACAGGGTTAGGGTATCCGACAAGGAAAAGTTTTTTTTTTTTTTTTTGACTTGTCGGTTGCATCAAGAGAGTGAAAAGATAAAGCAACGGATAAGTCTCAATGACTTGCTGGACGAGCGTGTACTGGCAACTAGGGATGACATCCAGATTGCCTTTGGGTGCCCCGTAGGATAGGCGGTAGTTGTGAATTTCTACCTCCTTGAGAGCCACATCCTCAAAAGTGCGGTGGCTAACACTGAAAGAGCAGCGGGAGATGTTGAAGGTATAATTTCAGAGGCCAACATTGTACCGGTACAGGTCGAGGGTGCAGTGGTAGATGCCGAGTGACCTCCGAGTTGGCACACAATTCCCTAGGATCTGTTAGTTAATGCTTGCTAAAGGTCTCGATGAGGAAAGAAATACCTCAGTCCAATGGGGTTCTTAGGGTTTACTGCTTGGAAGTCCATGATTTTTCCTCCTTGTATTGTATTGAGCGTACAAGGTACATTCAGAATGAGGCAAAAGAGATCGATTGGTTCAACTACCTAGGAGGAACGCTCCCAGGTGAAGATATTTTCACCTGGGCGTACGATGACTAGCAGGCGGCCTGGTTCTGGAGGCCTGAGGCTCACAACATATTGTTACAAGTCCATAGTGAGGAATAGTCAACAGGCCCCTTTCGTAGAGACGAATCGTCTCTCGGATGTTGATCTTTTGTTCTTCTACAAAATCTTCATCGAGATACCCTTTCAGAAGCTTGATATTTGAGGGAATCTCACGAGGGAAACGGCGCTCATCCGGTTCCTTGATGAGGTCGGCACGAGAGTATTTTCCCTGTATGAACGAACGCAGGGTTATAGGGATACCAACCAGGCATTATAAACAGCCTTTATGAAGCTATGTAGATAATCGATATCGTATATGAAGGGAAAAAGCTTAGAAGGGGCGATTGAAAGGACGATGTGGTTTGAATGAGAGATGTGGCCATCAAAAATTTCATGTTTTAAGGTGAGCGGCCCCCTGATAAGCATCCATGGCGTGAAACTGCCAGGTGTTGCAGGGATTAATTTGTCAACAGGCACTGTGTAGGTGTAGATTCGTCTCAACAGTATTAATTAGGAGGCACTCATGTTGGCGCGTCGCCGCGTACTACGTACTACTAGGCGTAGATATTTGTGAGTCTGTGACACGTGAAATCACGTGATCTATGTAACTTCTGGTCAGCGAATGGGAACAGAGAGTCGTCTTTTTCGACGAGCTCTTATAGACTTATACAATGGCGGGATACATTAGAATCTACCACTCTTGATTAAGAAAGAACGACGGTGAGGGGTTTTCATTCGAAGGGCCGCACCCGCGGCCCCACGGTTTTTCCCCATGCGATGTCATATAGCTTACCTAGACGTCCCCAGATGGACACAGTAGGAATAGGTTTAATAATAATACCACTCTTGATTGCTTTGATGTCGCTGTAAAGGATGAAAATTTTCAATCTATCCGTTGTTTTCCTTCAACCCATTGGTGAAGAGATTCTTTAGAAGATTCCAAATTTGAACAGATACGTGCTTCTTCTTTCACCACGTCGGCACGTCCAAGTAGCCCACCAGCGAGATGCCGTTCGACACTTGACAGAACATCTCCGGAGCTCATTCAGATACTTGGCGGACAGGATCAAACGTTCCATGTCTGCAGTTTGGACCTTGTACATGGAGTCTTTGTACTGAAATTTTCATTAAGATTGGGTGCGAGCAATCCGAGATATATACTTGCATTTTTCTCTTACCTTTGCATAGCTGGCAGCGGAGAATATGCCCTATATTACCACTAAAATTACCAAATCCTAACGGAGCTTCGTTTTAGTCAAATGGTATATTTTCCAGGGTTTTATCGTATGTTTTCCAGATTCTCCCAATAGCCCTCTTCTGCAAACCTCTTCCCATGGATGAGAAACTCGGCCCTTCATTTAGCTCTTCCACCGAAAGCATCAGGGCGTCGGCCAACTCGAGGAGAATATGACTTTGTATCTCCTCGAAATAGCAGTGTCATGACGCAACAGTCGTCAGGGCCAGCCCTAACTATATGAGAAACTCAACCGCCCAGGTCATTGCCATTTCGTGGTTTTTGTTACGTCTACAGGCAGAATTCGAGAGAAGATGGCCGATCATTCCCGATCAAGTTACCTGGTGCACCATGTTCCTTAAGTAGGGTTAGTACTTCTTGCTTGCACTACGAGAGGTGAGCATGTCCTGGCAAATACAATGATTTGGGACATGCGCTATTTACGTGCGCCACAGCAGGGATTCATAAATTAACTAGCCAACCAAGTAGCAATTTATGTCTTCGTATAGGTAATGGCGACTAGTGCAAGAATTGTTGGGTGGCCTTGCTCAGCTTGCTGACTGCGTTTCAGCTGTGCTTATATTCTACCGTTGTTTCTTGTCTTCCAATTACATATCCCCGCGCTGCCAACACCGCATCGCAGAGGTCACAAAAACAACTATCCAAAAATTTGATATTTCCAAGTTCCCGAGTTGATCTAATCTCATCTACCATGTCCAAACTATCGCCCCAAGAGCTCCTTGCTGAGCTTGAGGCCTTTTCAAGCAGCAGCCCAGCTCTGGTCGAAACCGATCCCCAGCTGGTTGCCAAATTATCCCACGCTGCGAGAAAACTCATGCTTTCCCTCGAAAAACCTTCTGATGTTGTAGCTCGCGTGTTCCTTTCTCAGGTGTGTCTATTTTCCCTATCCAGGACCTTACCTGTCTCTAGATTAACAAGACGAATAGCCGGTTGAGCTGGCGACAATTCGCATTGCATCTCGTCTTCAGTTATTCAATATTCTGAAAACAAGCAACCGACCCAAGTCCCTTAAGGAGCTTGCAATTGCCACTCATGCAGATGAAGTGCTTCTTGGTATGCTATTACCTTGCCATTTCCTAGAGATCTATACAACACCAACATGACTAACTAACAAAATTTGCAGCCCGAGTTCTACGCTCCGCGGCTGCTTTTGGCATCATTTCTGAAGTCGGAGATGATGAATACGCTTTTAAGCCGTCATTTGAGCTCTTCGCAAATCCTGCCTTTGCAGACGGTCTTGACCACTGGTAAATAAAACCCTTTCAGTCCGTGTTATTTACTAGACGTAAAAAAGCTAAAATGAAACACCTCAAGTGCTGCCTTTCTAGGCCCTTCATACGATGCCCTGCCCGGTTTTCTGTCTTCGATAGATTTCGCAAACCCCATGGATCCGACTAACAGTGCAGTTCAGCGGGCATTCGACGCTAAAGGCCAGGGCCTCCTTGAGATTCTCATGGCCCGCCCCGACAACGCTCGTGGCTTTGGCACTTTGATGAATACATGGGGAGAAGGAAATTCCCTGATTCAAGACCTGTATCCTATCAGGGAGAGTCTGATTGTCGGCTTTGATCCAGAGTCCGTCATGTTTGTTGACGTCGGTGGCGGTTATGGCCAGAAGGCCATCGCTCTCAAGCGTGCTATTCCCAGTCTTCCTGGCCAGGTTATAGTGCAGGATCTCCCGGGAACAATTGAGCATGCACCCAAAGCCGCCGGTATTGAATATCAGGCTCACGATTTCTTTACTGAGCAGCCAGTGAAGGGCGCGCGCGCATACTATATCCGGCAGTGCTTGCACAATTGGCCGAAGGAGAAATGCGTGACTATTCTGTCTAATCTCGCCGCAGCAATGAAGCAAGGTTACTCTAAGCTTTTCGTCCACGAATTGATTGTACCACCGCGTGGAGCTGGCACGTGGATGGTTACGCAGGATTTTAACATGATGACCCTATGTGGCACACAGGAGAGAACCGTGGAACAGTGGCGCGAGCTCCTGGCTGAAGCTGGTCTAAAGGGTGCCGGTGTGTACTATCCTGAAGATGGAGTGTCTGAGGGGGTTATTGAAGCAGAGCTATGATGAAAGATCAACGCTAGCAGCAGTCTTACTCTGATTTGAGATTATGAACGTCTTCTGAAGCAATTATATGTAGCTTTCTTTTCTCTAGATTGAATAGTCGTCTCCTTGGAAACCCATCACGTATACCTAGGTACCCACAAGGATGAAGATGATCTTCCGAGGTAGCAAGCGAAGAACTGCTATTTCCGAACGAGAGTAGTTGCATCGGCGTGTAAATACTAAATGATTGAACCCTGCAGGGGCTCTATGCAGCGGCCCGCAAGAACCCTGTAAAATGTAAACCCTCGCTTGAAATCTAGCCCTTATCCTTGATAGATACATCTGCCATGCGTGTTGATAATGTGCTGTATGTAACTCAACCCACTTTGCCGTGGTTACACGTATAACTGCCCACCCCGCTGCAGCGCATCGGCGACTATTCCAATAGATTACTGGTGTTGTCCCAGCATATACTTATAGCAGAAGAAAAGAGGAGGAATCTGGAAGTATCTTATAAGTGAAGAGGACAAAGTATGATCAAAATGAGTTTGATATTGAGGCATAATCAGTGCTCTTTAGTGCTTATATCATTTCTTTCTTAATGTTTTACAGGTCAGAATTGTTTTCTATTATGTTCCCATTCGCATGATCTGCCTCTAGTCTAACATTGTTCCTGCCTTACAAAAATTGCACACCACCTAAAAATCAAGCCACCAAGTACAGAGTACATGCATTCTCAAAACGCTGGCATCCCCACAACGCCGATATCAGTATCGATGAATTATAGAATTTGCAAATTGACGGACCAGTTTCATTTTATCGTCAACTTCCTTTTGCAGTTTTTGGAGCATGTCTGGGCTGTACAGCCTGTCCATGGCTGATTTGACATGAGAGTCCAAGCCCTCCAAGAAACGTTTTTTGGCCATGTCAGAGGACCCTGTCAGCAGCGCTTTGCTCAATTTGCCCCCCGCCTGTTCTTGTTGACCAATATATTCATCGATCATCTTCGCAAGCGCTCGCTTTTCAACTCTCTGGGCCACCCAATCTGACGATTCAATACCTGCGGGGTCTTCAAGGAAAGGGCCGACAGACTCAAAAAGATAACTGCTAGCATAGCCGAATTCGTTCACATAGTTAACGCTGGATGACCGATGGTTTTGATAGTCGTGCCATGCAGACAGAGGATTTGTGTACCCGAACTGGGTGCCACTGGGATCGACAGCCCACATCTCACCACTTTTGAGCGTGACTCTGTAGAGATTGTGTTTGTTTGGTCTGTCGTATGGACGCTTACCGGGGATTTTGTGAAGGATCTGAAGTTTGAGGTTGTCCGGGGGGACACGTTGACCTCCTCGATCTTTGAGCACAGATCTGATATCCTGTTTAGCAGCCGAGAATTTCGGTAGAATGGAGGGGAGAAGGAGAGCTTACCAGCTAGGAGTGCCTTAGCGAAGTTATGAAGGTACATCAGGACCTCGGTACAGCCTGAATACGCCAGAACCGCCTCGACATGGCTTTTGTCCTCAGCACCCTCAAAAGAGATGGGAAACTGTCTCAGGATTGGTGGTCGTTGAAGCACTTCCGTGGCCTCGGTAGTGGGAAGGTAAATCTTCGAACCTTTGACGTACATGGAATCGAATTGTGTGATATCCATTTGCTTTGGATAAGCGTGCATGCGAATCCGGTAAAAGATAGCCTGGAGCAGTTCAGCAGCTCTGGCGAGAGTCTTGCGAGCTTGTAATTTGCGGCATTCAGACTTGTGTCGCGGCCGGTCTACTATCTGGCACTCCTTGCTACAGTAGTATGTAGTTGCTGCGACTTTGTCGTAAAGGGGGGGATCCAGACACCCAGCACATCTTGTGATCGTAGGCGTCTGGCAGTGTGCACAGGTACCTGAGCTTGACATAGTTTTGATAGCTGGAAGCTCTTCGATGCGTAGTTGATTGCAGAAGAAGAAGTTGAGATGGAAGGGAAAATGAAGCTGATAGTGAGGTTCAGTGGGCAATATTTATTCTCACTTTTCCAGCAAGGCCTCAGTCCAAAGCATGTAGGAGAAAGGAAGGAAGGAAGGTAACCAGCTAGAGGGCGTAGGATTGAAAAAGATGTGCCAATGGACAATGCAAACACAAACGTGAAAAGAACAATGATTGCTCCATGAGCAAACAGTCATTCAGCTGGACGCGTTGGCATGTTTTGTTGAAGTCAACATATGGATTCTTGCAGACTGCTCCAGACACTCCTAGTGTTGTCTTTGTTCTACCTCACTTCCACTCTCATATCAATTTAAGAAATTCATCTTTCTCTTGATATCTAGGTACAACAAACACCAATGAGAGATATCCTCTCAGCAGGATACTTGACTACTCAGTCACCAAAAAGGGGGCTCCATTTACCTTCAGTTACCTAGATAATGGGGCTTTGTGGAATGCTCTTTTAGGTAAAATACTAATTTTGTATATTTTCTTGGGAATATGATATGATACATTTGTAAGTTCTTCTTCGTTGGTAATGGATATACGTTGCTCTTGTTTTTATTCTGACCAGTGAGCATACGTGTGGATAGCACATAGATAGCTAAATAGCAATAATAAAAAATATACATATATTTCACAAATGTCAACTAGCGAAAAAAATCTGCTTTAATCACTAAATACAAAGGAAAAATGAAAACCTATATATATATCAAAATCACAGTACGTGGCCAGCAACTGCGCTTCCGCTTCGGTCTTTAGTCTCAACCTTCCTCAACCCCGTTCCGGCTCGAATGGATGATAGGAGGGCACTACGGTCAGAAGCCCCTGCGCCTGCGGCCGGGGGACCCCCCGCAGGCGGAGGTGGCGGAGGAGGTGGCGCACCTCCTGGAGGCGGAGGGGGCGGCGGCGGGGGCGGAGGAGGTGGAGGAGGTGGAGCAGAAGGTGCCGCGTCCATTAAAGCTTCATTCTGGGGTGGCGGCGGAGACGGGATATCAGCTGCTTCTACCGGCGGCGGGGGCGCAGTGGGACTAGCTTCTTGCACCGGGGTAGCAGATTTAGACTCATCCATCGCGCTCAAAGGTCTTGGAGGTCCCATAGTACCAAAGAGGATGCTGGCCAGCTGTTTCGCGCTTCCACCTCCAACGCGATCATCCTCCTCCTCATCTGACGATTCATTCTCAGATCCAGCGGCAGACCAGTCATCATCGAATTCAGGACGAGTACGTGGCTTGCGTTCAAGAGGGCCGGTGATAACAGGTGCGCTAACAGGGGCTGCCTTTGTTTCTTCTTCCTGCTGCTTTTGCTGCTGTTGAAGTCTGAAGAATGGATTGGTAGATTGCCCTTCCGAAGAGGGGGTGATTGCCGCCGCCTTTTCCGTTGATGGAGGTGAAATGGGTGCAGGTTGTTGGACTTCAGCGGACTGACTCAGCTGCCGGAAGAAAGGATTCTTAGACTCGGCAGACCGAGTGTTAGATGGGGAGCCGTTTACTGGTGGGATCGGCTGCACGTCAACTGGCTCAGTCGTGGTAGCAACAACAGGGGGCGGTGATGAAACAGGGACAACTGGAGGTGAAATAACTTGAGGAGCAGCACTGTCCCGAGAAGTCGTGATGTCTACCGGCCCCTCATCATCAGAAGAACTTTGATTTTCAAGGTCCTCAAGTTCGCGTTGTAGTTGTCGCTCGCGCTCCTTGGCTGCCTCCAATTCGGCTCTTTGAGCAGCAAGTCTAGCTTCCTTCTCCTTCGCTTCTCGCTCTGCTGCCTGCTTCCTTCGCTTCTCTTCTTGCTTCTTGATTTTGCCCTCGCGAACTTGTTCTTCGAGGGCGCGAAGACGTGCTTCATGAGCTTCACGCTCTTTCCGCAGTTCGTCCTCTTGTCTTTGAGCCTCCTCCCTGTAATTCAAAATTAGAATATACTATATACCAATGTTTATGCTACAGGGTTGAGGAACTTACTCAAGTCGTTTCGTCTCAGCTTCTTGTGCTTCTTGCTCTTCGCGTATTGCTTGTTCCTTAATTGCAATATCTTCCGCCTTTGCAGTCTCCTCGAGCTTCTTCAGTTCAGCTTGGCTGGCGCTGTCTGATCGGCCTTTGCGCGATGGAGGGGCTGGAGGCGGTTTCTTGCCGACCGCTTTAGCCGCCGAAGGAGCAGGAGTTCGTTCATCCGCAAGACGACGCTGTCTTTCTTGCTCACGTTTAGCATCTTCTTCCTCTGCCTTCCTCAACCTTTCTTCACGCTCTTTCCTCTCGCGCTCCTGGCGTTGCTGTAAAGTATCACCGCCATCAGCGCTTGGTTTGAGGCCAGCTGCAGCCATTCGCTCCGCAATACGCCTTTGGGCGCGCTCTCTCGCAGAAGCCACGCGTTCTTCGTGAGTAAGACCGGAAAGAGACGCAGAAGAGTCTTTTGAGACAGGCTCGGGCCGTGAAACCGGCTCAATTCTTTTGGACAATGATGGCTCTCTGGATTCAGCAGTTGTGCGTTGTCTGAGAAAAAGAAGGTTAGCTAAGATCTGCTATGTAAGAAGGTGGGTGAAGCATACTCTTCCTTGCGAACTTTCGCAGTACGACTGCCACGTTGTAAATCGTAAATGAAATCTCTAATTGTATCCTCGACGCCAAGGGCCTCCTCCCATCGACGTCTCTCATGCTCACGCGTCGAGCTCTCACTTCCTTCCTTGAGACTGTCTTCCAGGCTCTGCGAAAATTCCTTCACGCTTTCTTCCACATCTCTCGTCATTGCTTCATTTCGCTCACGCTCCGCTTTGATCTTAACATTTTCCTCTTCGAGTCGCCGAGCAGCTGCCCCTTCATCATCTGACGCAGCAGGGACAGGGCGTCCGGCTAGCTCTGCGGCACGTGCCTGCATTCGAGCCCTCGCACGGGCTTTGATCCTATCAGCTTCTGTAATGGCGCCTCCTGGTCCAGTTCCGATAATATTCAATGCGCTATTAGGATGGGCCTTGGCATCCTGGAGACGGAAGAGCTCTAGCCTGGCTTCGGCGATAGCTCTCTCGACTTTCCTCACGTTGGAGGCGATTTCGGGAATCTTATCCTGGTAGGACTGAAGCTGACGGCGCAATGAACGGCGCTCAGCCCCTGAATCTACATTACGGAAAGCAGAGTTCGGGTTTGTATCAATGTCATCTTGAACCCGGCGAACACGATCCATCAAAGCTTCCGCTTCTTTTCGGTCTCTGCGATCCATGGCATCATCCTCTTCAGCTTGAGTTTGGTCTCTGAAATCAACGGCATCCAGCATGATCTTCGTTTCTCGGATTTTCTTTTTGAGCTGATCGACGCCCAGTTCGTCTTCGGATCTCTCCGAGATTTGAGATGACGACGCTGCTGGAGACGGTGTTCTGCCACCATTCCCAACTCTACGACGAGCGCTGGATTTGTACCCTACGAACTCATCGTTGTTCTTGTAAAGCGTTGCATCTCTGCGACCTGCTGCGCCTGGAGAAACTGCACCGCTGCGGAACGAATGGTCTTTCAAATAGCTGACGCCTGTTTTCTGTGGCTGCAGGAAAGCGCCGGTTGTTTTTCGGGCCTCCGCATCTTGAGAAAGAAGAGACTTGACAGTGCCAATTGAGTCGTTTAGATTTCTTGTAGACGGCGGTACTAGCTCTGGTGGCAAACGGTTCGGAACTGGGTAGCCGTTCAATCTTCGATAGATCAGATGCATTGCAACAGCAAATTCATCCATATTCAATCTACCTCGGTTATGAGGGTCTGAGAGCGTCCATATCCTTTCGAGTTCCTCTCTCGGAAGACCGCTCTGTCCCATAATCTCGATGGCAGTCTCTCCACCAATGAAGCCTTTGCGTAAACCATCCCAAGCCCGGAACAGCTGGTCATAAATCTTTTTCTCCTCTTTGGTGACGGCCCATGGAATGTTTGCATTTCCCGAGAGACCGGAAGTAGTAAACCCGCCTTCGCGACCAGGTTGAGGCATGAGCTGCTGCTTCAGAGCTTCGATGTTAGGTAGGCCAGTTGATGGGGTGTTAACAAACCCCCACTGACCGGGGACACCTGTGGGTTGTGCGGCTAGTGGAGCCATTCCAGTCTGCGACGGCGATTGCTGCGACGCAAACCCAGTGGGCATAGGTGGCATGGGAGGACGAGGACCGTTATACCCAGTCGCCTGCGGGTTGCTCAAAAACCCGGAAGATTGAGTCTGAGGTTGGCCTGGAAATCCCGTGGGCTGTGGAGCTAGGTTTTGATTTGACCCGGGAAATCCAGCCTGAGGTTGGAAGCCAGTGGCCTGGTTATAGAACCCGGTAGGTTGAGCAGTAAGCTGGCTCAGAAGTTGCGAGTTTGACGGCTGTTGTGGCTGAGGTTGTTTTGGAGCAGGAGGGGCCGCCGAGTTCTGCATGAGAGGAGCGTCGAACTTGGGAGCATTGCTCTGCGGAGCAGCAGACTGAGTGTCAGGTACACCGAATGAAATGATATCGACCATGCTGGACACTTCATTTTGGATCCGCTCCGGCAGAATATCTGGCACGTCCTTGTGGGTTAACTTCAAGTTGCATAGGTACATAGCGAGAGCGAACTCGGGGAAGAATAATTGGCCGGACTTGGTAGTGTCGGACAAGACCCTAGAAACAAGCAAATCAGCCGTGATGGACAATACGTGGTCATTCATGTATTCTGTAGACATACCATATCTTTGACAATTCACTTCCAGGCAGCTTCGACCGTAACAAAAGATCCCTAGCCTTATCTCCTATTCAAAGTATCAGTAAAAAGTGAAGTTCGGTTTGAAAAGAACCACATAGGACAAACCATCCAGTGTTTGACTCTCTCCAGCAGCCGCTTTGAACAACTGCTCAAACTTAGCCTGATCCTGAGCCGTAATAAACGATAGCCGGATATTCGGTATCCTCGACCCGGTCTTCGGAGGCAGAGGAGGTCGGGAAGAGGGGCCATCTAGATCTTGGAAGGACTGCGCGACCTGAGCCGAAGTTTTGTGCACGGCGATCGATGGCACAGCAGCGGACGCATTGGGATATGCAGCTTGTGGTTGCTGCTGTTGCTGCGGAGCCTGTGGTGGTTGTTGAATGGCAGATATCTGCTGGTTCTGGGCAGGGAAGCCCGTGAATTGCGGCTGCAAATGCGACTGTGGCGGTTGAAGCGACGGCTGGCCGTAGGACTGGAAGCCTGGTTGAGGGGCACCACCAGGGGCACCAGCGGCACCTGGAAATGCGGTGAACTGAGGCTGAAGTTGACTACCAGGGAACCCAGTTGGTTGAGCAGCGAGGCCGGGCTGAGCAAATCCAGGCTGTAGTTGCTGTTGCTGCTGCTGCAGCAGTGACGGTGGCGGCTGTCCAAAAGGTGATGCCTGTTGTTGTCCCTGACGAGCGCTGTTTGCGCCGCCGAGAAAGGAATTCGAAGAGGAATACATTTACAAGTATATTATGGACATGGAAATGGAAGAACGAGGAATCACGCAGTAAAGCTCATCAGTGAGTGGAAGGGGCAGCAGGCATGCTATAGAGCATGGAGCTTTCGATAGAGAGAGGGTGAGTGAGTGGAGGTTGGGATGTTGACATGAGAGCGGAAGAAGATGGCAAAAGCGGCAGGTCCAGTTCGGACACTGGCAGACTCGCAGCGACGCAGCCACGGAACACTATGCGCTAGCCGTAACCGGCTTAGTTTAGGTACCTGAAGTCAACGTTGATTGCGACTTTGTAGAACATTTTATATTATATATATACATATTTATTTTATTTATACATTAAATTCCCATGTCGTGAATTCAAGTGCTAGGGAATATGTTATGAAATATGATTTATCTGGACACTTAACTACAAGTTCAATATCTGCTAATACTCGCGCCTCTATTAATAGAGCACGCAATGGTAGGTATCTTCAAACGCCTGTGAGAATAAATTCGAAGTACGACAGAGAAGGATGGATGGAAGTTTCAAGTAGACTGCGGTGATTTGATTTCCATACATAAAGCTCATGATCCATCGTAATAGCAACCTAGTGCATAACCCAATCTAAACACCCCTTCTCTGGAGACAAGTGATGTCAAAGATAGAACGCCTAAATAAGTAATCTCGTTGTATGCTGTTCCCTTTTTTTTAAAAAAAAAAGAAAAAGATTTAAAGGCCAACCCATCAGATACCCTCTTGAGTTCCATTCTGAAGCTGAGATGCCCCAACCATCTTCCGCAGCTCAAACTCCTTCGTGAACTCTCGCGACAGCGTACCAAGGTCTCTGACCGTGTCATGACAGGCAGCTAGAAGAGCATCCTTGGGTGTTATCTCGCCATCTGTTTGCACACGAAGCTCGAGTTTGTGGATGAGGGGATGCGGCACCTTTTTTATTTTATCGCAAACGGGTTAGGTTTTTGCCAACATCCAAGCTCGAGTCAAGATTTAGATTGGAATTGGAAACATACTTTGTACGCAGCAAAAGTGACGTGACGGTTTTGTAGAAGACGGTTATGGAGAAGGTTGCCGATTGTATGGTCTTCTCTGTTGATAGTGAATATTGATGTTGATGGGGTTCCTGAAAAAAAAGGATGTCATGTCAGAGACACATCAAAGAAGAGTGAGTACAGGGAGAAATTCATACGTGTATCTGCCTTTTCCTCTATCTTCTTCTCATTTTCGCCTAATATGAAGGACTCAGTCCTAAGTTCAGAAATGTCAGCATGAGAAGAAATCCAAGTCACTAAACAGTAACAAAGCAGCAATAAAACAACAATAAAACAGTAATGACATGACTCTCAAATGAAGAGCCATAGGTAGAAGGAATCAGTACTTCTGTGGCACGTTCCCGTCAGGAGGAGGGGCAGAAGCGTCTCGATACCGCGATCCATTCCACGCAGCGCAGGCATTCTCTCCTGTCTGCGTCCAAGGCATGACTGCTTGATACACCCAGAATGGGAGAAGAAGAAGGGAAGAAGTAGGCACTGAGGGAGTTCGATATCAAGTATCAAACGAAACAGATGGTGGGATAAAGTGGAATCCTTGTGGTGAGGGAAAGAGGAGAAAGAAAGGCCGAGAGAGAGGGTTGAATCTCAAGTTCGAGTAGGAGTCGCCAGACACTACCTCCTCCTCCTCCTCCCTCTTCCTCTTCTACAAAAAGGGCAACCCGTAATTCGCAAGACAGAAAAGAACAGAATAAACCCACCTATCTGGAGCGTTCATATCGCTGGAATATCCAAATTAAGTATTTCGCCTCGCAAAGAAAAGAGAGAGGATGTTCAGATTCAATCAAATCACGTAAACGTAGGGTATATCAAAAAATAAAAATAGAAGATGTCAAATATATAGTTCAAAATCCGAAGCGTTTCCTTCCTCTTGCTTTTCTTTTCAAGACTCGTGGCATGCAGGTAGACGGTCTGTTCAGGCAGAGAAAGAGAGATGATTGGAGGCGTCGATGGCTAAGAATATCGGGGACGTATCAGCACGTGACTAGTCGTGCGTCTCGGCCAATCACAGCTGATTATGAGCATTATCAACTAAAATAGAACTTATATATTTCAGACCATCTATAAATTTACCATCTGAGCTTAGAACGCCACTCTGGATTTGAGCACGTTTCATACAATACTGACATACAAACGAAAAACACACAAACTCTCTTTAAAAAGATTCGCATAACACTGATGATAAAAAAATTATATAGAGTGACAGAATCCAAATTCTGGAGAATAATCAACAGGATCGAAGAAAATATAATGAGAAAGGCACACGAGGGAAAAAAAGACAAAACAGATGTCGGGGGCCCTGTACATCATAGAATGTGCGTTCCTTATCTCTTCTCTTCCCCTTCTTCTCTCATTATGCTGTATGTTGATGAAAATTGGATAAAAAAAAAAAGAAAAACAAAACAAGTGCTTGAATTCGTGACATAACCATGTGCTTTGTTCGACTCCTCCAAAACAAACGTGAGCGGTGCGACAGTGGAATAATTGACCATAGAAAATACATAGAGAAAACGGCTGAAGGTGAGGTTTCTTCAAGGAAGAGAGAGTTCGCAGATGGATGAAAATAAAAACGTATATCCCTGTGGAAAGGCAGTTCGATATTAATCAATGAAAGGAAGGCGGAGGAAATTTATGGTTAGGTATGCTTCAAAAATTCTCGTGGAGGGCGGGCAATGCCCAAGTCCGTTCGTTCAGAGTCGCTTCTTAATGAACCATATGCAAGAGGTCCCCTAACGCCGACGTCTCCTTTTTCAGCTTCCAGCCGCTCTTCTTCTTCTCGCGGTTCTTCATCATATCTGCCCAGCCCTCCTCCTCGTCTTCCTCATCCAAAGGAGCAGGAACTTTAGGACTGTGTTTCCCAGAGAGAGTTTCTTGGCTCGGGGCGCTGATAGAGCGGACCGTCACCGTGGCTAATGATGTAGACTTTCGGTTTTGAATCTGATTATGAACCGGCATAGCAGCCGACTTCGGTCTCTGGTTCTCATTCCACGGTTTCAACGCCGATGTGAATGTCGACGAACGAGGCATCGGTTGATCTTGTCCAACGATTGAAACGGGTCGATATCGGGGGGCCAATCCAACATTGCTGCGTTCCGAAGGAGCTATGGATGGCGCATACCCTTGAAGACCTTGAGGCGTCATGGGACGCCCAAGGGTATCTGGGTGTATTGAAGCAGGGCGATTAAGATTCCACCGAGACATGTTTGGATCCAACATGCTCAAAGTTCGCTGATCGACCTGAGGTGGGTTAGAGGGTGAATGAAAGGATGAAGCTGTTGATAGCGGGCGCGCGCCTGTCATGGTAGGCAGACTGGGAAGTGGCAATAAGTTGGGATTGATCTGCGTCTGCTGGCCGCCCGAAAATCCCTGCAATTGCATCATTTGCTGCATCATTTGCACCTGGGCTTGCATGAGCTCTGTCATTTGCTGAGACATTTGAATTGTTGCCTGTTCTCCAGGCGTCATCACCGGCGGGGGCGCTTGGAATTGAGGTACACTTCCTGGCATGTTCCAAGGACTTGCAGCATTCATCTGGGCCACATTAGCCACAGAATATGGACGTGGGATGCCCGGAGCTTGGGCATTGGGACTTCCTCTTCGCATCGCTCGTGCTCGTTCCTCGTTCGCTATGACACCAACAAGACCTCCAGGTGGCAAGGAAGTTGAAGACGGCGAGTGTGCGAATGCGGGCGCACCGCCACTCATTGCTAAACTTTCCCGATTTGGCGGATTGACAATACTGGCACCGTAGTAAGGGTCCCGAGGTAGATTACGTGCAAATACAGGCAAGCTGTTTCGGGGGTCTGTTCCTTGATCATTAGAGGCCAGGCCCGAGGAGGCAGAATACGATACTCGGAGGTTCGGGTTCGAGCTCGACATATTCAGACGAGTCGGCGGTCGGTTTCTGTTAGGAAATCCATGTGCAGCTAGTATTCCAAGCGGCACATCCTCATCATCCTCACCATCACTGCTCTTTCCGGCTTCTTGTTTGATTGGTGGCAACACAGGTGTTGACGTACGTGCAAGAAGATTCGGTGTGCTGATACTGCCTCGTTCTGATACCGGCCGAAGCGATGGAGAGTCAGAAGCGGCGGTAGTAGTAGTAGGCCCCTGCTGTCCGATAACTTTCATCATCTGCTGGCGGTACACGGATAAATGGGCTTCTTGCTTGCGTCGTTGTCGTGCTACCTCTCGGCTCTTCTCCAGCTCGTCTTCGTCTTCTTCATAGTCATTTTCTGTATCTGAGGTATCACTCTTAGTAGCGTCGCTGAGTCTCCGTATCAGTTCTCTTTGCTGGCGGTAGTGTTCGAATTGAGCTGGCGTCATAACTTTATTCTGAACAACAGGTGTTGCAGATAACCGTTGCTCATACTGTGTAGCCAATTGTGCGCTAGACATAATCTCATCATTCTCGAATAATGGAGTCTCTTCATCTGTATTTGGATTCGGGCTAGTAGACGCAGGCGGCTGAGAGTTTTTGTTCGAAGACAGAAGTATAGATTGACGGATGATTTCCGCATCATCACCAGCAGGAATGAATGATGTTTCGGAATTTTCGCTAGCAGGTGACATGAGCGATGTAGGTTTGGGAGACGATACGGCACGAAAAGGTGCCAAAGTTGCCGTCTTTCCACGGGGCGTCGTATCACTCTCGTTCTTCACGTGGATTAGTGAGTTGGAGGAATTCTGGCTATCCCACGAATAAGGTGATTGTTCGATTGGCTGCTGGCGATCTATAATAATTGGGGCTAATTGGACGCCTCGATCATTGTTGACAGGAGTAGGGTACGCTTTGGTTTGAACATCGCCCTATGTATCTGTTAGTTGGCCGCGAAATGTAGTACACAGGGGTAGGATTGTTCGTTACCGAATTTGCCGAGTCCAGGAGAATGGCACTTTTCCGTTTGCCAAAATTCTCAAACATATTGCTGAAATTGTCTTCGTTATTCCCACCTATACTCAGTTCTGAATCCAGCAACTTCGGCGGGATGGCCGTGCTAGCTGAACTGGCGGTCATGGCTCGGTCCCTGGCGGTCGATGAAGACGTCCTGGACGGCTGTTGTTGCTGCTGAGATAACGGAGTCGATGCACGTTGGGGTCTTGTCCCGAAAGAAAACGTACGACCGGCAGCACGCAGAGAGAACAGCGGTGATTCTGGCACGGGTGGCACGGGCAGGTCATGAATCCCTCTAGTGAGATGATCATTATGTATAGGCACGTCGGTGGACGAAGGCAGGGTTGATGATGAGCTATAACGGGCGGAAGACGAGCTGTCATATAAACCTGTAGTCGATGTAGAATTATTGGTTCCTCCACTCCCTCTATTGGGCAACTGTCAGCTAAGCACCTAGACCAACCAGCCAAGCAAGGAATTTATTTTCCAACGCACCTGTTATGAGGAAGAGGCTTTTCTATGCCGGCAAATATATTGTCGGACTCAGCAGTTGCTGGCCGATAATATCGGCCCTCGGTGGCACTGAATGTCTTCGCTTTATTGGGTGCATTAGAACGCTCAATCACGCGGAAGGAGGGCTCGGGGGCCTGTTCTATCTCGTCGAGGACATTTCCAGAGGACTTCCGCCGGGTGAAGCCCTTGGGCAGCTTGATCGGCATCGAGAAGGAGTTGTTGTATGTGCACAGACAAAGGCAGAGTGAACACTGAACAGCAAAAGAGTGAACGAGTGAGTGAGTTCTGGCTTCTCAAGGGGGAGAAAAATCGGAGAGTTCGTTTCAGCCGTCCACGTGTTAAGTTGAGAGAGACAGAAAGATGGAACAGACGACAGCGAAGGTCGTTGAATCGGAAGGCTGAGTGGTGTGGTTGTGGTGCCTGACTGTGGTTATACAAAGACGAGACAGAGACAGACTAGTTATTAGCTAACTAAAAGCGACGAGAGCACAAAACGAGCAGACCGGAGAGAGAACAAAAATGATAATATAAAATTTAAAACGAAACAAAAACAAAACGAGCGTCGCTTTGCACGGGGAGATGAATGAGGACGAGAAGGTGAGCAGAGAGAGGAGAGAAAAGAGAAGAGAGAGAAGAGAGAGGGAGAGAAAAGTGGTTCAGCTCTGTTTTCGCGAGATGTTTTGGCAAGAGCACCTCCGGCATGCGCTGGGCGGCAGGAGCCTCTCTCTAGTGTTTACCCCCGGTTTCCGGTCTCTTTGCTGCCTCTCCTTCAGCAGCAATGTGCCGGCAATACTATTTGTCTGTTCAATAATACAATTAACTATCCTAGGATTATCCGTACGGTAGTATATAATGCTATTCTGCTGATTTCCTCACGTACAAGCGACGGCGGCCGGAGCATCGACCAATTTGGACTTGGATTTGGATTCTGACTCTGGAGGCTGTGGTGGCGATGGCGGCACTGATTGGATACGGCCGACTGGAGGCTAGAGCAGTCTTTCTTTTTTTTATTTTCCCTTTCAGGGGCTGTGGCTTCTACGTAGTTTGTTCACGGCTTAGTTAGCTACGTAGTAGTACTAGTTAATGCCAAATGGTGGCATAATTATGCTATCCAGTGCCATAGCTCGGCGATTAATGTTACGACTGCAGATGCCAGACACAACCATGCAGACTCATCAGAGCTACAGCCTAGTCCCTACATGACTAGCATCAGCTAGTGATTAGGAAAAGCTAAGGAGAAAAGAAACAGAAAAAGAAAACGACAAAAAAGGGATGAAATCGAAATCAACATCGAAATCGACTGATGATATCAGCGCTAAGCCCGAAGAAGACAAGCGCGAGACAAGCGTTCCTTAGTCAGCCTGCACCGCGACCGATTGAGTAGACAGTTCAGTGTTTGTGACATGTGTTAAGTGTTGCTCAAGTCCTTCTATAATTAAATACATGTCACTGCCTAGGGCCATGTCCTCATTAATTAATCGTTGTCTGAAGCCCTCGTTGTCTGCAGAAATATAACTGCTCAGTCTACATAGTAATACATAGTACATCCATCGATCCGAGACAGGTCTAATTTAGCGACGATCCGATAGCGAGAATACGTAATGGGCTCTCACTCTCAGTCTCCACCGTTAACTTAGTGATCCATATGCTGTTAGTTCAACTTAGTTGCTCCATCCATCTCGATTTTCGGCTGTTATTTCTCATACACGCTACGTAGTACGTACTCCATAGTACGCACAAAGATATACTGTGTAGTAGTATATCCTGTACGTATTCGATGTTCTCAATTGTTGTTATTGTTTGGCTCCATGCCATGGTCCAGCTGCATTCCAACGGTTGGGCGTTATGGAATGCTCACTCGAATACAGTACGTACGAAGAAACCCGCATTCCGCCTACCAAATTTACTCCGAGCCATAGAGGAAGAAATGAATGAGCTGATCAAGCTTAGTTAACTGTCTCGCTAGCATAGTATAAAAGAAATGAGCATGTGCCCGCAGCAGGAAAAGAAAACCGTAGCCCAGCGTAGGTTCTGACTAGTCTACCCCCTCAAGGATGATGGAATCTTGTGCTCGGAGTCCGCCTATCAGCGCCACTCCTGCTGGGACTCGCACGTTATTGACATTAAAGCATGCAAACGCAATAAGCTTCTGCAAGGATGGGCAGCATTTGAAAATCGATGCCACCAAGAAGTCGTCCACGACCGTCTGGAATGATATGTCCAACTGCTTTAGAGCGGGATACGCACGCCCATCAGTAAACACTTTTTCAAAGGCATCACGCGATATATGACGGCAGGAGCTGATGTTTAAGTTCTCCAGCTTGGAGCCCGAGTGTTCCATCAACGCCTTGAAGCCGTTAGACGCCAGTCCCACGGGTTCTTCTGGCCCGTCTGGATTACTGTTGTCGACATCTCGGGTAGACGACAGGTCGGCAAACCTCAAAGGCGGATTCGACCACTCGGAGAACAGGCTTACGTACCCTTTGTCCGTACAGATGGCGTTATCAGACAATCGTAGCTTCTCGAGCTTAGAACAGCGTCTATGAATGACATCGAGCAACTTGTCATTGGCGTCGTGGAGACTCTGCAAAGAAAGAGTGCGCAAGTTTGGTCCGAGTCTCTCCACAAGATTGACCACGTGTGTCGGTTTGACTTCTTGCAAGAAATCAAGAGAGAGATGCTCAAGCTTCGGTAAGTCGGCCAAGGCAGCAATGGCTTTGTCTCCAACTTTCCAGCATTGCTTCAGTTTTAATCGACGAAGATTCAGGCAGTGTCTGCTCATGATCTCGACACTCTCATCATCGAGTGAGGAATCCAGATTGGAAAGTCTGAGCCACTCAAGTTGGGGCCCAAGTCTAATAAAAAGTTGTCGCCAGCAACCATCCGAGACAAGGTTAGCAGCGTCAAGCTGCAGAGATTTGAGCTTGGTTTGGCGCTCCATCATATATTCTACAACCCTGTCCTTCATTTGACCAGCGAAGCGAAGGTTGACCCTCACCAGCGACGGCATGAAGGCAAAGATTTTCTCAAAATCATCTGTCTCAAGTTCTAAATTGCATAATAATCAGTTGCACGGTACATATGAAATAAATTTCGCAGCCAAAAGACTTACTGCCGCAGTCGTAGATGTTAATGGAGTCATAGTCTGGACGGAGAAATAACTGAAGCGTACGAGGAGTGAGAACACGTCTCTTCGATAGGATCTGACTGAGTCGATGAAGAAGCTGCGGAGGCACGTCACCGAACTCTTCGACGTCGTTGATATTATCGGCAACTTTCTAGACAAGACAGTTAATTATCAATCACCACAAGACAGTCAACAAAAAGCCCACCTTGGTACACATTTCTACCAGCGTAGGAGCCCCTTGGTGAGCTATGCCATCGAGTAGCTTGCTTTGATTCTGGCGACGACCACTTTTGGGCCCTGACTTTTTCGGCTTTGCTTTCTTCTCGTCATTCGCCAAGTCCTTGGAACATTTCGCACAGAGAAGGCCGCCATTCGGGCCAGTTTTGCTGTAGGGCGTGACGGTAAATCTTTTCTCGCATATCTCGCAATTCTCTATCTGCCCGGGCAATGGCTTGGCCTTTTGGTACAGCATATCCCGTGCAATATCATCGTCATCTTCTCCCTCCTCGCGGTGAGCTTTTCGCCGAGCGAACTCCTTGGTCTGCTTGATTTTGGCTAGAGTAGCAGCCTCCTTCCGCTTGCGTTTCTTTCTCTCCTCGGGCGATTCACCGGTACCCTCGTCATCATAGTCTTCGTTTGCCGCATCGCTTTCTCGTTGCTCACGTTCGGCTTGGCGCTCGGCTTCTCGCACGCGCCGCTGATAATCATCCTGAATCTGGGCAGCAGAAATGTTGTTCGACTGAAAAAAAAAAGAAAGAAAGAGGACGCCAATAGTCAGTACTTGGCCACTATGAGGTCTGCAGCGAACAAAAGTCAAAGTCTAGTTTGAGTTACAAGACAAACTGCTTACCGCCAGGAAGTCAGTGAGGGCCGAGTGTCTGTAGTTTAAGAGTTAGTTATGCATTCTCTAGCAGTAGCACAAATGACACAGTAATATATCGAGACTTACGGTCCCCTGATCTGGTTGCGAGTCTGCCGCCGGTTAGACCTGTCTCGGGATCAGTATGTGAGGCGTCAAAAAGGCCATGATGAAATGATGAAATAAAATATATAAAATATGAAACATATAAAGCAAGGGCAAATGAGGCTAGACTCACATCGTGACGACTCAGCCAGAAACGTCGTTTGCGAAGGAAAGGTGAAGACTGAAGAGACAGGTCTGCCACTTTACCCTCAATCGGGAAGTCACTGGAACTCGCGGCACTTTCGCGTTGCACTTTACGCGAGAGTCAGCTCACCTCAGCTTAGCAGGGTGGGGGTCGTCGGTATCATCAGTTCAGCGCAGGAAAAGAAGAATGCTCCCAGCAAGACAGCCAGCAGGGGCAAGTGAGATGCTTTTGAAGGGATTACGGAGAATGAGAGTGCGGAAGTGGCGATGGAAAGAGTTTTTGTTGGTTCTTTTTCTTTTTGTATCTTTTTGTTCTCTTTTCTTTGAGGAAGGAGGCGCCTGCCCGATCGGTCGCGGTCGCGCCTTCCTCCGCTGTTATCGGGGGATAAGGGGTTTTTTTGCGTTCCAGGCAACCGCGGCCCCACCCGCCAATGCCTTACAAGTTATAACTAAACTATACGGCAGCCAATCAGGTGCCGTTGCTGTGCTTGAGACCTTGACAGACGAGACGAATCTTTCGTCCAGCGTTGCCAGTTCTTCCTCTCTTCCTCGCCGCCTCCAAGCGTTCTGACGTGATCAGAGCAAGATATCAGGGACACAGGCACTGTGGGAAACGTTATTGAGGTCTCACTGTTCCTGTCTGCATCGATATGGCACGCCGTGTGCCCGCAAAGGTGCCAGGGACGACGACGCCTGGGAGCTTGTCATCTGATGGTAAGGCTGTCACAACGAATCCCAATGTGCCCCAACAACTGATGGCTTTCACCGCAGGCGCTGCCCTCACGCATCCAATTTCGAATTCTTTCCCGGTGAGACGCAGCTCTGCTCGGCTCTCCCGCAGCCTGCCTGCTCTAGAAAACGTCCACTCCCAGCCCACTTCGAAACCAGCTGGCCGCGCTACAAGAACGTCCTCGTTCATGGTTGAGGTTGCAATCCCAAGCAAAATGAAGGACTCTATCTCCCAGGCATCGCCACTTTCCCCACCGTCTGTCGGCTCAACCTCTCGAGACGAGAGTGTCTACGACGAGAGGAACGATACGCCAGCCACAAGTGTGTCCGTCACTCCACCTGAGTCCGATCGCAGTCGACGACAGCCTAAAACCAGAATAAGTGCGTCCGCTCGAGTTCAGCAGCTTCGTTCGAGCACTTTTGCCCTCCCTTCGTCTACGTCGACTAAGCGGAAGAGAAGTGCCTCTCAAATGGCTAGTGGCAACCTCTCGACTGAATTATCTGACGCCGCACTGGCTGAAGAACTACAACTCGAAGAATATGGAGGAAATGAAGCCAAGCGTCACCGGACTGCTCTCGGAGCAGGTGACGACCAGATTATCCCAGATTCGGAGGACGAACTCGCGACTTACTGGAATGAGTCTTCTGACAATGGTGACATATTCGGTGGTTCAAAATTACGACGCTCCTTACGCTCACAGCCACGGCCTCTGTTAATTGATCGCGACGATACTCCCATGTTCGACGCTGGCTCGACTTCGGCCGATAAACGAGAGGACTCGGATGAGGGAGAAGCTTACGTTTATTCGTCCGATAACAACGCAAGCGAAGTAGAAGCGGAGACTCCTCAGGTAGAAGAGGTCGTACCTGAGTTTAGGCCGCCTGCGAGTCGACGACCCAGAGCCCCTAAGACGACACGCAGGCGAGCACAGACGACGAGAGGGAGAGGGAGACGAAATGCGAGAGAAGCCCTCCCACCACTTCCTTATCCGATGGGACCACGGGTAGGCAAAATTTCTATCGTATAGAATCCAGTTTCAGTGCTGACAACAGAGCAGGCCGCGAGAGAGCGTAGAAAACTTGAGAAGCGGCATCCGTCAATTGTCACCATGTGGAAAGACTTGGAAGACAATCCGCCCATCATACCTGTGCAGGCACCGCAGCCAACAGGCATCAGCCGCACGCTCAAGTCTTTCCAGCTTGAGGGCCTCGATTGGATGATAAAACAGGAAAAGACTCAATACAGAGGGGGGCTGTTGGGTGACGAGATGGGAATGGGCAAGACTATGCAAGCCGTCTCATTAATCATGTCTGATTACCCTGTTGGAAAGCCGTCTCTAGTTATTGTCCCTCCGGTTGCCTTGATGCAGTGGCAGTCAGAAATCCAGGTTCGTACTTGCATGCCATTGTTTCTCTATTTCTCTTTTCAGTCTTTTTTTTTTCAACTTTTCCCCCTTGCCAACGGAGAACAGAAAGCCTAACTTGGTCACAGGAATACACCGATGGCAAACTTAAAGTGCTCGTTCACCACAATTCGAATCCCAAAGTAAAGCATCTGAAAAAGAAGGATCTTTTGGCTTACGACGTTATCATGATCTCATGTAAGTTTATCATATGTCCATGATGTCCCAGTTGCTTGGCTGATGATTATCAGATTCGAGTCTGGAATCCATGTACCGCAAAGAGCAGAAGGGATGGGTCCGAGAAGATGGCGTTGTCAAGGAAAATAGTAGGTTTTCTCTCGAATTACCCACGCTCTTAGCTGCTAACTGGGTTCGCAGGCGTGATTCACTCGATAGATTTTCACCGCTTAATTCTCGACGAAGCGCACAACATCAAGGTAATTTCTCCATTATCCGATTGATTGGTTAAAATACTAATGTCTCGTAGCAACGTACAACGAGTGTTGCCCGTACATGCTTTGCCTTGAAATCTACATACAAATGGTGCCTTTCCGGGACTCCTGTCCAAAACCGTATTGGAGAGTTCTTTTCCCTTCTTCGTTTTCTTGAAGTCCGTCCATTCGCTTGCTATTTCTGCAAGATGTGCAATTGCCAAGAACTTCACTGGTCTCAAGATGCGGAGAAGCGATGCACTCATTGCGGACATAGGTAAACTGCTCCCTTCACTGCGCGGTTTGAAGGGGTGGAATACTAACACTCTTCGCAGTGGATTTAGTCACGTGTCGGTTTTCAATCAGGAGATCCTCAATCCAAGTAAGCAAAAGATCCCTCGAGCATGCTGCTCATTCATTCTGACATGTCAAAGTTACGGAGAACAGCGGACAAGCGCGCAAGGACGCATTGCAAAAGCTCCGTCTCATCACAGATCGAATCATGCTTCGGCGATTAAAAAGGGATCACACCGCGGCTATGGAGCTTCCGCCTAAACGGTAAGCACCGCTATCATATTCTCTCATAATGAAAGTTGAAGCTCACATTTTGGGAAATACTACAGAGTCATTTTGCACAAGGAGTTCTTCGGGGAAATTGAGCGCGATTTCTCCTCCAGTATTATGACCAACTCTACCCGGCAGTTCGACACTTATGTCAGCCGTGGTGTTATGCTTAACAACTACGCCAACATCTTTGGCCTGATCATGCAGATGCGGCAGGTGGCAAACCATCCGGATCTTATTCTCAAGAAGCATGCGGAAGGCGGGCAGAATGTGCTAGTGTGCAACATTTGCGATGAACCTGCTGAAAGCGCCATTCGATCCCGCTGCCATCACGAATTCTGTCGACAGTGTGCAAAAGACTACATGCGGTCTTTCGACGCGAACACCATTGTTGACTGTCCCAGGTGCCACATTCCACTGTCAATTGATTTCGAGCAGCCTGAGATCGAGCAAGAGGAAGACGTGGTCAAGAAGAATTCGATTATTAACCGCATCCGAATGGAAGACTGGACGTCGTCGACCAAAATTGAGATGCTCGTGTATGACCTGTACAAATTGCGCAGCCAAAAGCAGACGCACAAGTCAATCGTCTTTTCTCAGTTTACGTCCATGCTGCAATTGGTGGAATGGCGGCTGCGTCGGGCGGGATTCAACACCGTGATGCTCGACGGCAGCATGACTCCAGCTCAGCGCCAGAATTCCATTGACCACTTCATGAAAAATGTCGATGTTGAAGTGTTTTTGGTTTCCCTCAAGGCTGGAGGAGTGGCTCTGAATCTTACAGAGGCGTCGAGGGTTTTCATTGTCGATCCGTGAGTCTATCCATTCCTCTCGAGCTATGTTGCAGCACGCGCTAACCCGCAGTTACTTCTTTTACAGATGGTGGAATCCCGCGGCAGAATGGCAGAGTGCTGACCGATGCCACCGCATTGGGCAACGGCGTCCGTGTGTGATCACACGACTCTGCATTGAGGACTCGGTCGAATCTCGTATGGTGCTTCTCCAGGAGAAAAAGGCCAACATGATCAACGGCACGATCAACAAAGACCAGGGAGAAGCACTCGAGAAGCTGACTCCGGAAGACATGCAGTTTCTGTTCCGGGGGTCGTAGTTAATGGCAGCCTAAGGTGATGATGCACAGCCACAGTGGCACCGATACGAGGCGTTTTATTTTCGGGAGGTCTTATTCGCCAGAATGTATGTCAGTTTACTTTTACTATTTCCGAGGTTACTTACTTTTAGCATTCGAGATACACACGTTAATCACAGAAGCATCCGTATAGACAGACAGAATCCATAACTAGTAACTAGTACTACCTCTATGTAGTATGTACCTAGGTAAACACCAGCCACAGATCATCGCAGCCATAGATCGGCCGGCCGTGATTGGCCAATTGGCAGCCACTACGTCACTTGTGTATATTAATTAAATATAGAAGCAGCAAATCACGTTGTTGGCCTTGGTTTTATATCTCTTCGTCTCTTCTGCAGGCGTCGTCATCCTGCCAAGACAGTGACATGCAGTAGTTATATTATATACATGCAACTTATTATGATCGTATAAGTCTTACATATTCCGCACTTCGAACCTGCCTGCTTGATGCAGTTCATAAGGTATAGATACTGATAAATCAATAATAATCATAATAATAACAACAACAGCAATGGCATCCGACACCACCCCAGAGGTGCAACGGCTGCACATGACCGAGATCTACGGTCCAAAATTTGTGGAAAAGGCAGAAAAGGCGCACGAGAGAGCACTGGAATTGAGACACCACGGGCAACATGGACAAAACGGGAATAACGGACATAACAGCGACGAGAATGGAAAGTCTGCAGAGTCATCTAAACAGCAGCCGCCAGGTGGCTACGACGACACTCCGTTCCCCAGGGTCCCTCCAGGCTACACGCTCAAATTTACCTTCCACCGAGCCCGCAATCTGCCCGTGGCCGACTTCAACTCGCTCTCGTCTGACCCTTACGTGCTCGCCGAGCTGAAGACGGACCTGCCCCGACGGCACAAGCAAGACCCCAATATCACCTTCCGCACTCCCACCGTGCGGAGGAACGTCAACCCGGAGTGGGCGGCGGAATGGACAGTCGCAAACGTGCCTGCGTCCGGGTTCCATCTCAAATGCCGCGTGTATGACGAAGATCCCGCGGACCATGATGACCGGCTGGGGAATGCGCATGTGGTGGTTGAGCGGATCGGCGAGGATTGGCCGGGGATTAGGGAGGCGTCTTACCATTTGAAGAAGCGTGCGGGAAGCAAGCGTGCGTACATGGTGAGGACTGTGGTGGCTACATGCTCTGCGTTTTCGAGAGACTTGGACGCGGAGATTTTTGTCAGTGTTGAGTGTCTGGGGCGGACGCCTGCTGAGAATGGGCTACCCATGTATACGTTGGGGCCGGTGTATTGGTTCAAGCATTTCTCGCCGTTGATTGGGAGGCTGTTGAAGATGTCTGATTCGGGGAGAGTGGAAGACAACGAAAATGGGAAACGACAAACGACGCCGTACAAGTAAGTTTTTTTCTTTTCATTCTTTTTCTCCTCGGTTCAGAATTTAGGAGCTAAGTGAACTTCCTAGCTTCCAAGCAATTGAAATCCAGCTCAAGGGCCCGGTCCCCGATGACTTGTATCATCGATATGTGGAGTTTCGGCCATTTGTGGCAGGCATGTTCACCTCGCACAGCTTACGAGGGCGAATCCTCAACCGCGCTTTACATCATCAGCACGCGCGCATTTACAACTACGACCGCAGTACCACCTATGGGCAATTTCCTGCTCCGTGCAGCGAGCTGACCGAGCTCTTCTTGGAGTTTGTTGACCATGGCCGTGGCGGCCGTATTTTCACCTACGTCATTACACTCGACAGCCAGCTTCGATTTACAGAGACTGGGAAAGAATTCGGCATCGATCTGTTGAGTAAACATACTATGCATAGCGACGTGTCGATTTATATCGCCTTTTCGGGCGAATTCTTCGTACGGCCCAGGAAGAGGCAGCATCGACAGCGGCCATCGGTCTCGACATTGGACAGTCGCCCGAGCTACGATGCAGATTCGGAGGAGAGTGCATGCCAAGAAGAACAAAAAACCAGTAAAACAAACGACAGCAGCTGCTCTGCCGCCTACGAACTAGTCATCGACAACGACAGTGGCACCTATCGCCCAAATGCTGCCAAACTCCCGCTGCTTCGCGAATTCCTGTCTGCCAACTTCCCGGGTCTGCACGTCACGACGCTCGACTGCCAGAAAGATGAGGAGCGGATGAAACGCCTGAAAGATCGGCGGAGAGCGGAAAAACAGCGTGCGCGGGGCCATGTCGTATACACGCAGCAGGCGTCGAGTAGTTCGGAATCGTCACTCTCGAGCTCCGATGAAGAAGAGCTGCTTGAGCGTGCGGGGGAGCTTAATGGTGCTGAACGACCAGCACACGGCCAGCCGGAGAATATAGGCGTCAAGAACGTAGACGTCAAGGGCAAGTTCCATAATTGGCTCGGAGCGGCAGACAAGACCGGTGACGGTGGGATATCAAATGAAAAGCCCGATCAACACGGCGCATCTGAACCATCTCATCTTGAGGCGTAATCTGGATGTTTTTTCTCTTCATTTTCTCTTCCATATATGTATACCCCGCTTCTGTGGGTTTACTTTTACGACGTTATGACTGAACTCCGATCACGAGTGACGATGCCATGTAGTTAGTTAAGTAATTAGTTATGAGCAGTTAGCATGCAAAGCAAAGTCTAGTTTCGTTTCCTGCTGCATTCCGATGGATTTGACTGGACGAATACGTCAAATCGTTGCCCCATGGCCAGTGTCCACGGTGAAACGCACTAACCAAAGAGATCGACTAGTGAGCCAGGTGTCGTCTGATCGAGTCGTAGAAACATGGACCGACTAGACTAGGCATGTGCAATATCCTCTGATCAGGCAACTGAGACAGCAGGCATTTGACTCATGGCTGAGCCTGACTGAGTTAGTAGTAAGTACTAAGTAGTAAGTAGTAAAGTAAGTGGTAAGAGGCTGGAGTCATTTTAGAGTGTGGAATTACTGGAATAAGAATGAATGGGGCTCCCCCACCTGCCTTGCTTACCTAAGGGATCTCTCAGACCTCACAGTCACGCTTCACAACTTCCACCACTGCTCTAGGACCATCCTCGCATTCTCTTTCACTCTCTGCTCTGTGCAGCTCTCTCTGAAAATACCTTTTCAGTCTGGGTGAGCCAGTGCAAGCAGAGACCCTTTTGTCATGTGCTGTTCTCTTTCTGAGACAACAACAGCAGTGTGACTTCTTTTTCATTGAAACCACCCACAACACAACAAGTCGCCTTGCCACAGTCTTTGTGTGATCTGGCAACTGTCCTTCTTTGATCCTTTGATCACAAAGAATACAGCCTTGAAATGAGCCTAGGTCCTAAGCTCTAGATCACACCTAAGTGTGTGTGCGCGCTGCTCTGTAACCTATAGCTGTGCGATAATCCGGACTCATATCTGAATACCCATGCTCAGTCTAACCACCTGCCATTAGCAAGCTGGCAAAATGGGGACTATTGCTAGCAGGATTGATGATTCAGGTTCCTTATTCTTCAAGGACCAGAATAAATGTGAGTTGCTTGCTGTTTGGTTATTTTGCTGCTTGATCTCTTGTTAAACTAACTGAACCTGTGTGCTTCTTATCTAGTTGGGATCGCAAATATAACTGTTGTTAACTCACAAAATCGTGTTCTACTGCGACTCTCACCAAATGCCTTGCCAGCCGCACGATATATAGCAACTCGTGATGTGGGTGATGACAGCCCTATTGAATATGTCCAGGTAAGTCAGGAAATCCTATAATGGAAAGAAATGAAGACTCATTCGGCTGGCTGCAGGATCCCGACCCTCCTCAGTCCACCTCGAGCCCTTCCTTTCTCCTTCGATTAACCAACGACGATGAGCTTTATTTCAAGTTCACCTTTATCATACGCCAGTCACAGTCGGGCCACGTTGTTAATGCCACTGTCAACGGAGTAGCGACTTCTTTGCCGGAGACGACGGACACCTCTCTTACCGGCCTGACTTTTGCGCATGCATCCAATATCAAAGAGCTTGACAACCTCATCACGAGAGAGTTCCACGCAAACCCCAATCTGCAGAATAATTCGAATGTGCAGCTAGTAGGTGATTTCGCGACAAACGGAAGCCCCTCGCTTCAGTTTGACTGGACTTGGAAATGGAAACCGCCAAAGGCAGTTGAAGACAAAGGTGGCGGCTGGCGCAACAGTTGCAGCTTCCTCGAATACGACCAAAGGACCAACCGCCTGAACACGCTGGCAAACCTCACATTTTGGGTTCAGAATACATCGCGACCTGGCTCCAGCCCTCTGTTAGCCTCGCCACCGATGTTGGATATCGGCGCCCCCGCCCGCAACCGCATCCCGTCGTCTCAATCGTTCCTGTCACATCTGAGCGATACAGAAGGCCCGTCTGGAGTGCCAGGGCTAGCGGTGAGTCCCGGGGAAATTGTGAATCCGATTGCGAATGCAAATGTCGCCCCGACCGCCCCTGCAGCTAGCATTCCTGTTCCAATAAAAGTCGATCTGCCTTCGCGCCTAGGTGACGATATGAGCGCCGTCGAAGATGGTCCTCTATTTCGTGCCACGATAAAGGCCCTCGAGCAAAAAACAGGCAACATGCGCGCGAAAATCAAAAAGGTTCTCAAGAAAGCAGAGGCGGCTAATGTAGCTCAAATTGCATGCAATGATGCCGTGAATGCGTTCATTTCAGCTCTAGACGATGCTTCAACTTCGAACGCCAACGCAATTCAGCCTGCCATGGAACATTATTTTGAAAACATTGCACGAGAGATCCTTATCTATGAGCAGGTCAACACGCTCCAGCTTCAAAAGCTAGTCATTGAGCCGTTGACTAGACTGTATCAGAATGATATCAAACAGGCAGAAGCGAAGAAAAAGGACTTTGACGATGAGAGCAGGGACTACTATGCCTACGTTGGTCGGTATTTAGGACAACGCCAGGACTCACTCAAGGAAAAGAAGCGCGCGGAGAGCGATTCCAAATACCAATCCAAACGCCGGAACTTTGAGCTGAAGCGATTTGACTACTCGTCTTTCATGCAAGATCTCCACGGCGGCCGAAAGGAACAAGAGGTTCTGTCTCATCTCACAAAGTATGCAGAGACACAGGCCAAGAACTTTATGTCTACCGCAAGAAAAGTCGAGAAGATGCTACCGCAATTCGAGGCTCTGGTGCGGGAAGTAGATCAAGCTGATAAGGAATTTCAATTTCAGCGGACCGAGAGAGAAGAGAAACGCAGGGCCCTAGAGAAAAGCACCAAAACATATGTGGAGCCGGAAAATGTGAATACCCCAGCGGCTATCAGTGCTTCAAATCAGGGGCAGCAAAATACGGAATCGGATCTCGGCAGGGCGGACAGCACAGGCTCGCAGCTTAGAAGCGTGCATAGCAACACCTCATCAATCTCTTCGCAAACGAACCAAGTACCGGGCTCAACTAACTTGACGAGTTCTCTGTCCAATGCAAGTTCAACAGGCGGGACGAATCGCTTCAAGGGGATTCGCGATCTTGAGGAGCGGGATAGCTTGATGGTAACTGGCTCTGACAAATTGGCAGGTCCTCAAAGAAAGGAGGGCTTGCTTTGGGCTCTGTCCCGGCCGGGTTCACATATCGATCCTAAGGGTATCAACAAACAAGCATGGCACAAGTAAGTTATTAACAACATCTAATTGTTTCTTTGTTTCTTTCCTGACCGTCGTGAAATTGATGCAGGTTTTGGATTGTGCTCGATCAAGGCAAGCTTTCTGAATATAGCAACTGGAAGCAACGACTTGATCTACACATAGAACCCATAGATCTCCGCATGGCATCTGTTCGGGAAGCTAGGAACGCAGAACGGCGATTTTGTTTTGAAGTCATCACTCCCCAGTACAAACGGATCTACCAAGCTACATCAGAAGAAGACATGAGCAATTGGATAACAGCCATCAACAATGCCTTGCAAAGTGCCGTTGAAGGGCGCAGTCCACCGCCGCCACCAGCAACATCACACAGCGAGAGTGGTTCCCTTCGGCGTGACATTGGGTCGATCCTGACTGGTAAAAGCTCATCTTACTCTGGACAGCATTCCCATTCTACTACACCTTCGGCCTCAGCAGCGAACGTGAACAGTGTCAACCGACGGACTACTGTAGGTGCACGACCAAGCTACATGCGCGGTGAGAGCCTTAGCTACGAAGAAAACCCGGCTAAGCTACTGCAAACAATACGGGACGCCGACCAAGGGAACAGGTGGTGCGCCGACTGCGGATCTACGCTCAAGGTTGAATGGGTTTCGATCAATCTCGGAATTGTTCTATGCATTGAATGTAGCGGCATTCACCGTTCTCTGGGGACACACATCTCGAAGATTCGATCGTTGACATTAGACGTCAATTCGTTTTCAAATGATATCGTAGAGATATTGCTGCAGATTGGAAATCGAGTCAGTAATATGATCTGGGAAGCGACCCTGGACCAATCTCAAAAGCCACAGCCGCAATCATCCCGTGAACAGCGACTGAAATTCATAACTGCCAAGTACAGCGAACGCGCATATGTGCAGCCCTTAGCTGCGGGGCGATCACATTACACGACGGCAAACGAGACGCTATTGGCATCAATTAAGAAAAACGATATCCAGGGGGTTCTTTATGGGATAGCATTGGGAGCCAGCGTCAATGTCGCCGATCGATCACGAAACACGCACGCCGTCTTTCTAGCTCTCGCTGCCGCAGATCCAGCTACTCCGGGATCTACCTCACCGGGATTTTCTGCCAAACAAGCACCTCCAAAACCTATTCCCTTCCCTATCGCCGAGCTTCTTGTGCAGAATGGCGCTGAAATTCCACAACAACCACCCCCGATAATTCTATCTCCAGCGGCGCAACTATACATTCACCAGCGCACCGCCGTTCTATCTAGTTCCTTCCCGCCATCAACGTCAACAACCGTTAGCTCTACCACTTCCAACACCCCCGGAGGAGCACCTAGCAAGTCAACTTCTGATACACTCACTTCGCTCCCTCTCATACGCGGCGGCTCCGGGTCAGAAACGCATTCAGCGGCTCATGCACTCGCTCCGCTAGACAGTCGGGAGCGAGAGAAACTGCAGAAAAGGGGCAGTGCTGGTGCGAGATTTGCAGGCAAGGTTGCATCTCTAGGCGTTGACAATAAATAAAATTATTTATCCTTGACTGCTAATAGTAGTATGTATGGAAAATGGGGGAAGAGTTTCTTTCACTTTTGAAATGAATTTACACTATGTAATGCATGATACCTTCGTTTTCTTTTTCTTTTTCTTTTCTTTCCTCGTCGACATGTCTATGTATGTATGAAATGACCGTTCCTCTCCTTTTTTTTGTGTGTGATGATTTTGTTCCCTTTCTTTCGATGTGAAAGGTCGTAAATAGTTCTTTTTTTCCCCTTCTCATCCCCCGTTTTGCTTTTCTTTTATTGTGTTACTTTTTCTCCGAACAGTCGAGTGTGAGTTTATTTATAACTCACCATAATCAATTGACCTATATCTATGTACGCTTCAGTTATGTCGTTCTCAAGCCTACGTGTATCAATGTATAGCGCCGTCTTGGCTAGGTACATGTATTAGCTAGTGAGTACACTACAAGACACACAATTCATTCTCGAGAATCAGCAGTGGCGAAATAATTCTTTATCCCCTACTAGCTAGCCGCGTATAACTCTCTTCATACACAGTATGAGCCTTCTACTACACATCAGATCAGACAATCCATACTCGAGCCTAAGCCTAAGCCTAAGCCTAAGCAATGAAAAAAATTTCAATCAACAGTGGCAGACTACATTTCCGATGTCCCGAAGTCGTACGATTGAAAGCGATGGAGCTGGCTTCGATGAAGCCATGGACGAGAGAGACAAGCACGAGCACATTATTCCCAATGTACGTACGTAACTATCATCGACTGGGCCACATTATATCCACAGCTTTAATTTGGAAGGTGGCTTGGTCGTTGGGCACTTGTCTACATAACCGTTGTACGCGGTACAAAACGTGTTGGCTTCGGTGATCCCTGATGAATTAGGAAGATACTTTTTGCATTTCTTTTGATTAGTACGTATTTTCATTTTATAGTGTGAGACCAGCCTGTGTATGGAGGACACCACTGTCTCCACGTTGTGTACCTAGGTATATATCATGTAAACAATGTTGGTGGGTAATTCACATGTCAAATGACTACTTACTTATTCACCACGCTCTCTTGAAAAGCCACATTTTTGCGCCACAAAATACGTACTCCGTACTGTCGATTGCTGATATTTGCCACCTTTTCTCACCGAGCGAGGATGAGTGTTGAGTCATGGTGACCAGAACGTTACATAGTTCTCTTGAAGCGCTAGCGACACATACAGTACGTCAGGTGACTCTGGTCAGATCAAAAACTCCATCAAGCCACAAACGTTGAAGCAATCATCTGCACGGAGTATAGTACTAGACTATTAGTACTACGTACGTAGTTTGTTGTAGTACTACTAGTAGTATAGCTTATCAAGCCCTATGGCATATGCTTTTCTTCCTCTGAGTGGGTACGGACTACGGAGTAAACTGGGTAAAACCGGGGAACAGTCCCCACTTAGTCGCGCCTCATACGTCGATGTGGCGCACGTTCAGCGTTCTGATAGACCGATCCGGCAATAGCCCCACTGTTGAGAGACAGGGGGTGGTCCTGGGTTGTGATTTGTTATTGTATTCTACTTTTTAACCTCTAATTCAACGTCGATTGATATTTTTATTTTCATTTCTATTTTTATTCTACTAGTTACCTTTCACGTGTTTAGTTAGTTAGCATGGTTGAATCGACGGATGGATGCAGCTGCGCATTCACGAGGAAGTGAAGTACTAGGGAGGTGCTACTGTCGTTTCCATATTGCCTGATATCTGCATGATGTCTGTCCATCCGCCCTCTGAACAGTAAATAGTACTAACGAAGTTGTCACTAATCACTCGCCGTCAGAAACCGAGTGATCCGCACATGATTCGGAGGTTCGGGTTGACGCGGAACAACGGTACCTAAAGCACAGCCCGCGGGACAGGAAGGGTCGTTTGACTCGTGAGTCACGACAGCATCAAAAATAAGACGCCATTATTATCGTAGGCATCTCGCGGAGGACTCGGGTGGCGAGATACATTGCTTGCTACCTGCCGGGTCATCGGATCAACAAGTATTCTGTCTGGAGGGGATCACTAAATGCAGTAAGCTAATTATTTAATTTAATCAGAGATGAACACAGAAAATATACAATACCCTTGTAAGAGGTCAGTCAGTCGGTCGAGGTCGTAGACTAGGCATGTGAAATGAGGAAGATAGAGATGGGGGACACGGACACCCAGTTGTACTTAAAATGGGCAACGCAGCGAGACATGTTTGCCACACTACGTAGTACGTACTCCGTACCTAGGTACTTTATAATGGTTTATGTGGTTGTGTAGATCAGGCAGGTCATGACGAGTCTGGTGATCATCCCATCCGCTCAGGCACCACAGTTTGAGGTCAATGCTCCAATGACAGCGGCTGTAAAAATTCTCTGTATTGTTACACGATCGTCCTGTCGATCAAGCTGGCAAATATGCTGTCTGCACGAGGCTATTGGCGTAGAGTAGTACCACTACCTACAGAGTAACTGCTACCTAGGATAAGTGCACATACGAACCATGTGCTTATGGCCTAGTGAGATGAATCTCTGGTATGAACCATACCCTCAAGAGGAAAGCGTGTATTAAACGATTGGCTGGTATCTTATACCGGCCTACGTCTGCGTAATATCTTAGTCCGCATATTTTACAGCCGTGGCTTAAGCCTTGCCAGTCCATGATCCACTTTGACAATACTACACTACTACGTACTACGTAGTATTTCAGTCTTCACTAAGTAATTAAGAGCAGGCTTTCAAAGGCTGCGTCCGGAAGATTTCTTAGCCCTCATTCTACTTGCTACGAGGTACGAGGCACGAGTGAGTCTTTTCCCGGAGTTCTCTGTACAGAGTAATGTGGGGAAAACAAACGCTGTGGGTCCGCGTTATGGCAGTATCAATGCGGCCAATGAAAACAACAAGCGATCTGTAACATTGTCTTGGCAGGTATCCACCGCGGATGCTAGAACGAGCTAGAAGCTAGATGATCCAAGCTTTCCGGCCTAGTGGTAATGTAGATACTCGATATGTTCCCCGTTTAGATTGACTCGCCCGAGAACAAGGTACCACCAGTAGTACTATGTACCGTATTAGCCTATTAGGTAGCGGTTACGGAGTAAACAGCTAGTTTCGCCACTCAATGAGCCGGTTCTGATTGGCGGAATCTCAGTAAAACTCGCGGACGCTTATAAGTTGTTAGCATCTGAGTACGTGTAGTTGACTAGCTGTGCTTCGTACAGAAGCAGTCTCCGCCAATCATACCCCGTGGTAGATTCAGCCGACGTGTACTCCGTAGTACGTACTACACTGCAAATGTCAATTGCATGTGCCGGTTACTTGGCAAGTAGTCTATAGTCAGTAGTATACTTGCTCGTTTTGGAGTAGTGAGGCTGGCGGTGGCTTCTGCTAGTTTTGACTACGTTGTCTCCGACTCCATTCGAGGTGGCAAAAAAAGGCGTGCATACTACATAGTGTCCACTGTCAGATACCTACGGAGTAGGTAGTAGGTATAAGACGGCGTACACTGACCAATGAGAAGCGACTTGAAGGATCACATCACATCACTTGCTCCGTCGGAGAAAATATACCAATGACATTTCTCATATTTGACCTGAAGAGAGAGGTGGGAAAAAAAGAGCGACACAAGATCGGCGCATATAATAGGATGAGAATGGCAATGACTTTCAAATGTCTTGGGTACTGATCGATTGTTGCTTGATGTCATTGTCGGGGGTACGTATCTAGATAGCCACCTGCGTAATCAACTACCAGATCCTTTGCGCTCGGTTCCATGCGCAGCTACTCTCGGCGAAGAATAGCCAATAGGTCGAAGTATCTAGATACTAGTAGATAGTACGTTTTATTCTTAGATGGTAAGAGACCCATACCCGTTAACTTAACGTCAACTAAATGTACAGTTACAGAACTCGGCAGATCTGGTGCGAAGGGGAGACCCAGTAAGCTGTCAGGTACTGAGAGCCTTATCCAATTACCTAGGTTTGAGCAGTGAGCACCAAATTGTCTACGGTCTGCGGGTATCGGAAATCCTTGGATCGCTCTCCCCATATTTTTATTTTTTCTCGAGCCGTTGCCGTTCGTTCTATTTGTAGTACGTACATACGTAGTTTTGCGGCATGGAATTTTCTGCAATATAATTCAAGACATAGAATTATTTATGATATTTTTCGGCAAATTTTTTTCGCTTTCTAATTTCTCTTTTGAAAAAAAAAAAGCCACACTTGCGTCCCCACTTCGGCTTCTTTCTTTAAATACTGAACTACTGTATCATCTGATAGTATGGGGAGACTTCCTTTCCACCGTTTTCCTTATAGATGATTCCAGAAGGAGCCAACAACATACCACTTCTATACACTCGTCTTAAGCGGCATATACGTATGTATATATATATGTATACATTGATACGTGCGTCTATATACTCTTCGTCTCCACTAGCCACCCACTCCTTGTCTAGTTGTTTAGCCTCGTGGCGACTCGCATTCATCCACAGTCCTCCGGATATATTAAGCGCTCACCTACCTGTCAACCACGCTGATCCTCCGTGGCTTGGTTGTTCTTTTGGAAGCAAAACGATATCCACCGCCACCACCGCCACCGCTTCAACCTTTTTTTTTCACATGGTAAGTAAACAAACATGGATCTCAGGACCCCCCTGCATAGCGCATCCGGCAGCATCCAAGTCCAGCCTCAAAAGGTGCCTTCGCCAGTTCCGTCTGAAGGATGGAGGAAGGAATCAAAAGTGTGCAAGGGCAATCCAGTCGAGCGGCATATGCTCTGTGTTAAATCAGTCTCTGACGATAAATACCAGGTTCACGTCTGAAAACATCTAGTAACCTCAGACAAAGATAAGCAAAACTCAGCCCTATCTTATCCAAACAATCCTGGTGCGTGACTTTTCCTTTGCTTAGTGCCGATCTCACAGCACGTCAAGAGGCCATCACTCTGATATCTTGGAAGACGTGCAACAGACCACTTGCGGGCCTATCTCGTTTGCTAGGTCCAGCCCGTTAGGCTGTTACAGACCTCTTCTCCACTTAGTCTGTTGGCGGTGATAAAGAGGCTAAGGCGCTTGCTCTGAAAGTAGGCAACGGTCTGTTTGGAGCAGGACAGGTGTCTCTCTCTTGCCTCCACAATTCTTTGCAACGCTATGCATATCTTCTGCATAGCTTAGATTCCACAGCATCTTGGTTTCAAGCGGCGAAAAAAAGGTAAGCCTCCTCTTGTTGTTCCCATTCTGTTACCTTCTCTCAGGGCTGGATGGCAGAAGAACACGATAAATAAAAAGAAGATTTTTAATAAGAGCTCATCTCACCTATATATAAGCAAGACAGTCAGAACGTCGGATGGTCAGAACTTGGGCCTGACCTTGAGCACCCGCAGGTTCAGAAGCACACGCAAGTCTTGAGCGCTATTCGGAAAGCGAGGCTAAAAAGGACTGGCCAGAACATCCTCGTTAGGAGGTAAGTAAGGTGGCTGCCTCCCGTGGCTGCCCAACTCGTGCTTCGAGACTTCTTTCCCCTTGTAAATAATACTGGCTCTGCTTTCCCGCATGTGATTGGACCAAATATTCACAAGCATCTCGATAAACACTTCCCTTCTGAACATTCATTCCGCTATTACCGCTTCGTCTGAAAGTCACCCTTCAATATTGCATTACCGCACCTCGGAGGAAGTCTCGTCTGGCGTCAGGCACTTGCCATTTGAGGCATTTGCTCTGCAACTAGTCGTCCATCAGAACGACTTGACTTGCATCACCCCGCTCCGCTAGCCCACCATTACTGCTTTCTCGGATATCTCATCCGCTTCACAATATTGAACTGGAAAAATTTTTTCCTTGGCAGTTGCGGAGTTATCAACGCTTGACTTTGAATAGATGGAAAAGAAGGGCTTCCGTCTAGGAAAGTCAAAGTTGCAAGAAAGCGTAGCTCCTTCCTGTCATTGCCCGCATCTTCCATCCTCTTTCCTTTCCAAACCAAGCGTTGTTGGGAGTACCGATCGTTAGAAAGCAAGCCATACTGTTTCATCTTTGGTTGCCATCTCTTCTTTTGTGTCATATCCTTGGCTAACATCCAAAAGATTTCTTTCAGGCGGAACAAGTCACGCTTTGCATTGGCAAAAGAACTGTCGGTTGGGGAGATTCTGTTGTTCCAATAGGTAAGCTGATATGCGCAGGTTCTATCGTTGTGCTATATCCTTAACTGTGCCGATGAAGCTGAGGAGAGAAGCTAACATCAGACAATAGAAAGAACCTCAATCTGTCGCCCCTGAACCAGAAAGAGGTAGTATTACCCGTCATCTCCATGGGTGACGTTGATGGTTCTCCCGACCACTCTAAGGCTTCCAGAGACGGGGTGGCTGAGGATATCCCACCACTAGGACAAGGCTCATCAGGTTCGTTCATCCTGTGAAATGTCCATATCGAGATAGGCCAAGTTTCCGCTAACATGTTAACGCAACTGTTCAGATGATCCTCCTCCGGATTCGAGAAAGCCGCCGCCCATCAAGCCTCCAGAATCCTCAACAAAAGCCACTCGGCCGCATGCTGAACATCGATCAGCATCACATGGATATGCTTCGCCTGGGAGTCATAGAGCAATACGACCGTCACTTAACATGGCCGACATGACCTCTGCATTGCCTTCTTACCAGGCTCCCACACGGTCTTTTTCCCAACAGAACGTACAGCAGCAATATATCCCTGCACATCAACCGCAGGGGATGATGTATCCGGTTCAACAGATGCCATATCTCAACCAGGATGCCTCAGGGTACAATGCGCCTTACTCTCCGGCGTATCACAATCCATACATACAGCAACAGTCGCAGCTTCAACTAGGGTACCCGCCATACCACGGCTCCCATAACCCTCAAATTGGTGGTCCTATGCACCCGCAGTCATCGGCATACAATCCCGTATACTACACACAGAATCCATACGGCCCCGGTTATGGAGAGATGCAGGCAGCGGTTAATCGAATGGAGGGACAACAAAACCTTACTACTGCTGAATATCGTCGATCCCAGCCTTCAAGCATGAAAGAGTCAGAGAAGAGGAGACCTCCAGCGCATTATGATGTGTCTCAGACAATTGTCGATGGATCATCGCCCATGAAGCAGTCCCGGCCCTCTGTCGACTCAGGTATGGCAATTCCTCGTGAAAAGAATAAATACATACGCACTGCCCGTATGTTTCCAGTATTGGCTGACAAGTCCGCCTATTTAGAAATGGTACCAGCACGATCGACGCTTGCAAGCACATCTAACACACCGCCACGAGGGCCTCCGAGGAAACCAAAACAATCCGGTCACGCTTTGTGGGTGGGTAATCTTCCCCCATCGACAAACGTCGTCGACCTCAAGGATCACTTCTCCAAAGATGCAACGAGTGACATTGAGAGCGTCTTTTTGATATCGAAGAGTAACTGTGCCTTTGTGAATTATAAAACCGAAGCAGCTTGTGCAGCAGCAGTTGCGAGGTTTCATGATTCGAAATTCCAGGGCGTTAGATTAGTATGTCGGTTGCGCAAAGGTGCGAGTTCAGGCCAGAAAAATAACCCATCATCTCGGCTGGGCAATGAACCACAAGCTCCAAGCAAGAATGAGGGTATGGCGAGACAATCCGTAGAACAACCGCATGCTCGGCCGTCAAGAGTTCCCGAGAGATTTTTCATCGTCAAGAGTCTCACGGTGGAGGATCTGGAATTGAGCCGCAGGAGTGGTATCTGGGCAACGCAGACTCATAATGAGGCTGCTTTAAATCAAGCATATGAGGTAAGGAAAAACCCCCTGAATATGTATTAATAGTACGTGAACACTTTTGGCCTGACGTCTGCCTATTACATGAATAAAAAGTCTGCGGACAATGTGTATTTGATCTTTTCTGCCAATAAGTCCGGGGAATATTTTGGCTATGCCCGTATGGCCTCAGCCATCACTGACGACGAGGTGCTTGCCCGTGAGGCTCCTCCACGGCCAGAGAATCCTTCAGCGGAAGCAGATGATCTTGAGGTCATTCCTACCGAGGCAACGACCACCGCTCCCTCGGGACGAATTATTGACGACTCGGCACGGGGGACGATATTTTGGGAGGCGGATTCGTCGGAGGATGACGGCAATAGTAATGAAGACGGCGGTGACGACGGTAGCGAAGACGATGGCAATAACGAGGAGGATAAAGAAGAAGACGAGGTGGACGAGGATACTGACAAAAGCACCCCGGAGGTAGCTGGAGAAGCAGCTCAAACATTCGGAAAGCCTTTTCGGATCGAATGGGTGTCAACTGAGCGAGTCCCCTTCTATCGTACGCGAGGCCTTCGCAATCCTTGGAATTCCAACCGCGAGGTCAAGATTGCTCGTGATGGCACCGAAATCGAGCCCAGCGTGGGAAGGAAGCTGACTCAGCTCTTCCATATTCCATCCAACGTGCTGCAACCCGGCTTTCAGCGACCTTATTGATACCTTTTTATTAGTTTTGAGCAAGAAGAGGCTTTCATTCCGAGTTCGTCTGTTCGTTCGTTCGTTGATTGAGCGGAAGACGAGAAGGGGAAGGAAGCCACTATGGATGTACCGTATGTACGTTTTGGCGGGGAAGGAAGGAGCTTCACATCGTGACTCGACTTTTTCGTCGGAGCCTTTTACAACAATAACAACACACAAACACAAACATAAAAAAAAAATGGAGAGCACGTCTCTTTGTCTTTGCATCATCGGGAAACGGGTAAGATCTTACGAATGTTGATATTTGTTACATGCTTTTATGATGTGGTTGTCTTTCTGTTCTCTTTGGTATAAAAGGGGTACCGGCACATACATACAGGGCAAACAGGGGGTATACGAAGCACAAATTCTATTAATTCAAGCAAGCATTTCTTTCCTATGAATTTCCTTTTTTTCTCTCTTTTCCCCTTCTATATTCGAGAACCTGCATTTTCGGGTGTGCTAAGAGAGAGGTTTGGTGTTGTTGGTCTACTGCATGTGCGAATACCCTTTTGCATTGCGTGTTATGAGAGATTTGGATGGTTTTGATAGATCTGCAGAAACCTTGCAAGGGATTCTTGTTTATTCATCAAGAGTGAATTAGTATGAAGGTCCAAGTGCGAATGTTCGATGGTCATGTCACGTGTCGACACTTTCTTTCAGGCATCAATTCAGGCACATGTCAGATGTCAGATGTCAGTACCTCAGCTCCTGCTAAGGCTGCTTTGCTACGTCAAGTTAATACGTAGTATTACAGCCCAATCAAACAACACATCATGACAGTAGGACGCGATCCTCTGCATCATAGACCATCAGTCTCAGTAATACCTTCGCCTCCAGCCACAAGTCAAATACCTGCACATGATCAGCACTGGGCGTTTAAAGGGTCTAGCAACCATGGAACAGACATGGATCCATCCGGGGAAGAAGTGCGGGGTTGTCATCACCATAGTACGTGTACACGTCCAACGACCTTCGATGGATTCGACGTCATCGATTACTTTGTTGATAACGACGGCGATGAGACACCTTGAACAGGATGACAATATATTGCAATGCAGAAAACTGGTGGGCGTGTTTTAAAATTAGTAGCTTTTTTATAACTATCACTTTTTACTGGCTGACATAAAGTACTGTTATGCCTGCTTGGTGTAAAGTTATAATGCTATTATTATTTTCAACCTACTCGCTAAATTGAAATTCATGTAATTTATCGCCTAGCCATCTTCGAATCTCCTCCAAGGCACGGAGGTCGTTTTCAGGAACAGATTGTTCGACTTTCTCATCGTACCATTCATACGTACGACCAACATCCTGTAGACTTTCTCCCACTGGACGACAAGAACCAAAAGTCTATTATAACTGCATGGTCACCATCAAGCATGATGTTGCTTGGATTGATATCGTTATGGACCAACCCAAGAGAATGGATATGCCTAATGCCACTCTCAATTCCGTCTATGACATTACTGTAATCCTTTGTAGTTTGACGCGTATCTCTAGATTTTCTCTTCATGAAGTTGTTTGGATTCACTTCTTGCATCAACGTATGTTTATATCTTGTGAAACACAGGCCGGTGATCCTACCATTAGAAACCTGGCAACCAAGATATGAGGCGATATTGGGATGTCTATGTTCCATTAGAAGCTCACAAACGTATGCTTCTCTAAGGAAAGATTCCGCAATCAAATTCGATCGTAGTCCCTTGGGAATCTGATCATAGCTAATCAACCGAGGTCTTTTAATAAAAGCATCTTTCTGGATGGAGTCAGGGGCATGTGTCAAGTGAGATGGGAACAAAGGACTGTAGGCCGAGATAGGGATTCGAATGTCATTTCGAAAGTGCTTTACGTTGACTTCGAGAGGCGAGGAATAACGAACTTTTGAGAATGCGTGATGCAGCTCAGAGTTTACTTCGTAAACAATGAGACTACCTGAGAAATCAAAACGTCCATCAACTTCCTCGAAAGCTTCGTTCATTTCCAACACTCTGTATGAATGGCTCGTGGGAGGTGGTCTGATTGACTGTGTACTAGAAGTTAAATGTGAAGATATAATATTCTCTTGTATTCCTCCATCCACGCCTATGCATCGTTCGGCATCATCCTTCTGTGCTATGTCATCATGTTGACTTTGCAATGACCCGGGAATTCCCTTGAAAAAGGCTGAAACGTAGGACCATACCGGCCAGCGAAGAGGAAAACTGAATGGCAGCATTTCAATATCAAGCTCCTAGAGCCTTCTTGTCCTTTGAGATTATGTTCGGGAAATAATCTAGATAGGAGAAACGCGCGAATATTAAACAGACCCGGCAATCCATATAAGCATCGGCTAACCCGTTGCGGCTAGTTCATTCCAGATGCGGTGCCACTAACCCGTTACGACGTAGCGCTGTAGGAAAGTAGCATATATTACATCACCTCGGGCTGTGCGGAAGAACGCGTTCTCTTTGCTGCTGCGGTGGTACAAATGCATGCAGGCTCTCATACAGGGATATAGCAGGCAAAATTAAGTGACAGTTAGGTTACCTTAGGTATAAGTTAGACTCGGTTGGATTCTTAGTACTTGCTAAGTTGTAGTCTACGGACTCCGGTAAGCCCCAGTCGCGCTGATGTTGTCTGCAGTGCTGATTGGCTGGCTCTTCTTCCACCCCATCCGCGCCCCACCTTCCTCCCCGCGTTTGTTCCTTCCTCGAGGCGAGGCCCGAAACGGCAATGATCAAGCAAGCAACAGGAACTTCTCCCTCTTTCCCTTTCCCTTTCCCTTTCCCTTCCTCTTCCTCTTCCTCTCTCGTTCATTTCTCTTCTCTCTCATTACATCGCCATACCAACCAGCAAAACAAACCCATTCAAGACACAAACAGGTTACCTGGTGTGTATCTTCCACTAGACCCTCTCTTTGTTTCTCGGTCTCCGCGTCCGTCCTTCCCTTTTACACCACGCAGTGGCACGCACTATTGATTTAGACTGCAATTCCCCATAGCCTGGAGCCAGGCTAGCTATATAGCACTGATAGCAGGAGAGTTAGCATGTGCAATGGATCCGGCCCCACAAGCACACTGCTCACCGAGTTACTAATCTAATCCTACCTTTCCGGAGCTCTCCAAACCACGTACCTCAGAAGTCCCATCACTCGTCGTTATTTCCCTTGCTTTATCCCTCCTGTGTGGCCCTCGAGTCTCGACTTATCTTTGACTCTTTTACTCATTTAATTCCTTATCTACAGAATGAGGTGATCTGGCCGATCGTCTACTTGACGTCACCGCGAAATGGCCTGTATCGTATGATTCTCGACCCGACCCTACCGAAGCTTTATATCACTGTACTTCGTGCTCCGTACCAAGACATTAGCTCTTTATCTCCTTTTTATTCATCATTCCGAACACTGCTTGATTGCTCCCGTCATGCCTTCTGATCGAATTCATTCGCCAACGTCAAACTCGCCACCTGACCGTCGCCCTTCTCTAAGTGACATCTTCACGAAACCGAGTAATGCCAACATGAACAATTCGACAAACCCTTCTTTCCCCAATCTCCTCACCACGACTGCCGCTACCAATGCCCAGTCAAACCGACGACGCATGTCAATTTCTACGTTAGGCCTGTCAGGTTCTCCGACCCAGACCTCACCGTTTAGTAGCATAGCCGGCCGTCGTGAAAGTCTCTCTAGCGCCGAGAGTTTCGAGGACGCTATTGATGACAACGACAATTCCCATAGCAACATCCCGACGTCTCCATTTGCGAGACGAGTCTCGTTTGGTGCCCAGGCACTACGAGATGTTCGAGGAGGAAATGGTACTGGACATGGTAGATATCCCTCTTCTGGATCATCTCCTTTGTCGGCGAGTTATCACACTGCATCGTCGGCCAACTCCACATATACCAGAAACAACCAGTCTTCTTCTCCTTTGTCTTCATCTTCCTCCGTTGCTGCAGGCTCAGCCACAAATAATCTTAAAAATGAGAGATCTGACAGGTCATGGCGACCTCTAGGAGAGGGCTTCAACTGGTCCGCAGCCCTCCGGACCAGAGCCGAGCGGGCGCCTTCCATTGGAAGCGCTTCTGCGCAACCACAGCCATTGATGAATCCGATTGACATGAATAATCCGCAAGTTTACAATCAGCGTGCTGCCTCCATCGCTATCATGGAGCATCCAACCCGTGAAATGCCCAAGGAGCCGGGACAGAAAAAGCCGGATTTTTTCCAGGAGAAAATACTTCGAGCTGATTTTATGGATTAAAATTACGAACGCTGATACACGATCTAATCAATACGAAGGACTGCCCTTACACTATGATGTACCAGTTTCAGCAGGATTTGTTACTTGAAAACCCATCCTACTCTATACCCACCTTCAACAATCGGTTCAACGATGGTGGCGGGTTCCGCCATGCTCATCAAAATGCTGGCATTTGATGAAAGTGTAAAGATGTATATCTGTGGACGAACCGCCAATATAGCAATGAAGCTAGCTCGAAAAGAAAAAACTGGCCGCAAGCTTTGGAATTCCCTGCTCCAATGATGCTCACAAAGCACGAGTTACACACATCCAGTAAGGCCAGAATTGCCATCCGAAGGTGATTTTCTTGCCTGCACGCTATCAGAAACAGGATCTGGATTTCTCCCACATGTCGTCTTTTTGTTTTTCTTTCATGCAACAAACCGAGGAGTTCAACTAGGAGTATTGGTATTATTTCTTTAAGCTTTTGTGGTAACTCTGTTGTTATCTTTTTTTTTATTTGTCCAGTTCCAGAAATTGTATAATTTCCAAATTGAGAGGAATCATCCTGAATGACACACACGATTGGTCTCCCCCTTTCTTTTCTATTTCTCTTCTTTTGCCTTTTTCATCAAGTGAATGATTGAACTTGTCAAGGGATGTGGAGTTGCAGAACGATATCGTGCTTTGTTTCTAAGTAGTTCAATCAATATGAGCCAATCTATGGATCTAAAGCGAGAGGAACCAAGGACTTTCTGTATACATACCTTGACATGGATTTATTTTAGCCTAGGTAGTAAGCTATGGAGCTATTTATCTTAGAGTGTTACTTCTACTATGTGATGTGATTGATTCACGAGTCGGCTTGACTATTATTATGGTACCTAGGTAATGTTTATGAATATTATTACTATATATATCTACAGCCAACACTGCAGTCCATGCATTCGAAAACGACTTCAACCAGTTTAACTTAAACTAAGTGGCTAATAAGGAATACCGTTAGTCATCAACTGGAACTGATCGTAACCCTTTGTCGAGAGATTAAGATAACTCTTCCGCGTCAGCTCGCGCATATAATCCGCGGCCTCTCGCTCGGTCTTGTCGAGGACAAAGCGGTCGCGGAAGTTTTTCAGCGTATCCGGTTTGAAGCACGGTAGGCCGCTGTCTAGCATCATTGTGACTATTTGGATGAATTTTGTGGCGTGCGGGCGGGATGCGAGGAAGGCTTTGACTGCGAGAGATTCGAACCATTGGTAGGGTTGGGTGGTCATTGGGTCGTGCGAGTGCGTGCCGGGTATACGTAGGGTGGGAGTGCTGCTTGATAGGGAGGATGATATGCTGCTACTGCTGTTGCTGCTGCTGCTGCCAGTACCGCCGGCGTTGCCAGTGGCAGCTGCGCTGTTGCTTATGCCGTTGGCGTTGCTGCCGGTGAGATGTGGACCGCCTCCCATGACTGCCACCATCTCGGAAGTCAGTTTGAAAGGCGCACGCTCGAAACGTACGCCTCCGGGTGCAATGTCGAAGCAGAATCCGAAATCGATGTGAATGATGTGACCTGCGTCGTCAATCATGATGTTGCCGTTGTGTCGATCCTTGAATTGCAACAGGTACGAGATGACCGAATACGATGCCATGCTCTTGACGAAATTCGTCCGCGCTTCTTGGAATCTAGTTGATTCCTCTCCGCCGTATTTCGAAACGAAATAATCGTACAGTCCGTTGACTGCTTCACGACCAAGCATGTCGCGTGAAATCGAGTTGGGCAAGACATCAATCACTCCACATCCAGGCGCAGTAGCAGTGACTCGGTACGGGAATACCCACACATCCAGACCAACGGAATTGAATACGTTTCTGAATGCTGCTATCAATTGTAGTGCCAGAAGATCTTGTCGACAATCATCGCCCACTTTGAAAATAGCAGATTGCCAAACCTCGTATGTCTCTTGGTTATGTTCTTTCCCGTTTTCAGGCGGATCTTTCGTCTTTGGGGCGCCTTCAATTGCCTTGGTCTTCTGAATCCGGAAGGTGGCCATGTATGGCGCCTTTGCATGGCTTTGTAGTGGTTTCCCTGACTTGCGGTCTATCCCGACGACGATTCCATCGGGATTGCTAGGGAGGTAGACCCCTACTTCTACCTTGATCTTGCGCAGTTCCTCTTCGATCTTCTCTTTCTTTTCGGATTTGCTCTTCTTTATGTAGGGTCGTAGTTTGCCTGAAATGTCAGTGATTTCATTGAAGAAGGAGAACTCCCGTTCATAAAAGTTACGCTCCTCGTCTGAGAAGCTGGATACCAATCTATCCATGAATTTGTCCAACGTAGGCTTGATCGCGTCAGGCTACTCAAGTTAGTCTTTTCCTTTCCGTTACTTTACGTTAAATTATAATGGGATGATAAGACATACAATTTCGGAATTTTCGTCTTTGAAAGCATTGGCTTTCATATTCCAGATCACCTGGTGAGCGAATAACTGTGACAGTTTCGCAGATTCGAAGATGTATCGGTCAACATAGCCCAAGGCATCATATCGTAGGGCTTGCACAAGCTGTGGAACGAAATAGAATCGGACGTCGATGGAATGACTTTCTAATGCTCGCATAGCATATTGAAGAACAAATGGGTGGTTTCCATAGGCCGGTAAAAAGTATGTCAACGCTTCGCTAGGTGCAACGGGACTCCAGTATAAGAGGTACTGTAATTATTGGTTAAAAACCTTACACTCAAAACGCACGGGAATAAGGGTAAACGTACCTTTAACTGAAAAGAAATATCTGACGGCAGAGACGAGCCGAGCATCATTTCTAGGCTCTCGGGAACGTCTATGGCCTTCTCTGGAAAATTAAGAAGCAGCCAACGCACATCGTTGTAGATTTTCGGTGATGGGAAACGACTGCACATTTGAATCGCCAAACTTGCACTTTCGCTCCAAGCGGTCCGCAACAGCTGATCAATACTCTGAGTTCATTTGTTAGTACTCAAGGATTTCATGATTAGTCTTTTGAAATATTCTTAATTTGCTTGCCTCGGATTGATGTTTTCCCCCGTGGCCTGATATATAATGTTTCCGTTCTTGCTCAAGCGGGAAAAGCCAAACTCTAAGGCGCATTCGTTCATTCTCGACTAGGTTTTGTAGAAGTTCCTGCTTATTTCGCAAGGATTGTCGATAGCCAACGGCCGAGGAACAAATGCTTGCGGTATGTTTTAGGGCATCTTCAACATCCTTCAACAACTTTTCTTCGGCTTTCATCTGGAGACGGTTACCGCCAAATGACCACCTGAACATGGAGGTTAGAGTTTACGTAGACCTATATCGGATATTGGTTTTTACTAACCTAGGCGGATGTCTGAACCAGCTGAGAGCGGCTGACAGCACCAGATCTTTTAGCTTCCACTTGTAAGCATGGCTTTGCGTCGTTGAATGCTGGATTATCCGCAACCCTAGCAAGATAATATGAAAATGGACTTCTCGAGACAGAGGATGGCCACCGGCGTGCATCAGGCCAACCAGTGTCCGGCTGATCATTCGCGAGAAAATCCTTTGTAAATTGGGGGTTGTGATTCGTGTGGCATTAAAGTGGCTCTCAAAGAATTGTAAAATGCGCAAGTGAGGAGACAGAATATCTTGGGCCAGACGTTGCTGCCGGAGCAGTGCTGTTTTATCTGAAGGAAGCAGTTCGATAGTTGTAAAAAATGGGTCAGGGTGGCTACAGTTGTGCATAAGTAAACTGGACATAATATCGCCAACACGAGAACTTACTTGAATTCAGGGTTAAATAATCCTCTCTTTCGCTGGACGGTTTGCTCCCAAGCCGCAGCTACCTCCGTCAAGATCCTTGATTCTATTTTAGGGTTTTCATTCATAACGCCCAGCCAGATTGAGATACCAAACTTGATCGACTCTTTGCTGAAGATTTGGAATGGTATATCAACAAGATAATGAGCAATCGACGGAAGATCACTATCCTCTCTGCAAAGCAATGCTGCAGCTTTTCGTAATGCATCCTGCAGCTCGTGGCTGGATAGATCATGGCCAGTAGAAATTCGAAGAGCAAGCTGTTTCAAGAGGTTCTCTATCATGTCAACATACTGATTGAGATACGGGTCGATTGTGCCATCTGTATCTTATAAGTTGTTAGCAAATGCACAAAAAATGACCTTCATACAACTTACTGAGATGTCCAATTTCTTTTCGTCGGTCAGAGCCCTGAGAAAATTCCGAATATCTATACTCCTGCCTACTAGTATACTGCGCAATCAAATCAGAGGCGCAATTGACATATTCGACCCCGTAATGCTCAATGTAACCTAAATAGCGTATCTCATTAGAAATGCTGCCGCTGCCTTCTTCATACCGACGCACTTACCCAGTCGTTGGTCACTCTGAGGAACTTGGGACGCCATTTCTAGAGCAAACGAGCGCCCTAACGAGATGTGACCATAAGCACCATCATCTTCGTAGTCAGATAGGTATGTCTAAGACGGCGGGGTAAGTATACATCAGAGTCTTTGATATTGGGGAAGCTATGATTTACCTGCAAGAGACCCTTCACATCAAGGGGAGCAAGGTTGATCGCAACAATCATCCAGGCTTTGGCACGACTGTGGAACAACCCTAGAGTCCGTTTTCTGGATTCATGATTATCAGAAAGTTCAACTGTAACATGGCCTTTTGTAAGCGTGGGCTTCCAATCGTATTCGTCCAGCTCATTTTCCAAGCATGCTGACCACATGATAGTAAGAAGATCAAATAGAACAAAAAGCGGGTTGCGGTCACATAGGACGGACGGGGATCGGCGAATGATTTTGCTGGCACAATTGAGCGCTACTTCCTGGACACGGTTTATGCGATGGCAACAATAAACTAAGATTTCCGCAAGGTGTTTCGATAGAAGGGGACTAGCAGAATGCTCGCCCTTGCCGGAAAGGGTGTTGGACAAATATAGGTCGATTACTTTGTCTGCAACAGCCTCCATGCATTTGCCCAAATCTGAGGAGCTCAGAGATGGATCCAAGAAGTACAACAAGATCTTTGTGCAGTCTCCAGCTGAAGCTCGAAGACTCTCTATCAACAGGCTCGCATTCAAGAACACGATTTCCGGGTAGTTGATCCGCTTGATATTGGACTCGTGATCTGGCAGTTCACTGGCTAAGAGTTTTCTCTGTTCAGCCAACCGCTGATGTCCCATGCCACGTCTCAGGGTGATGTTGAGATCAACATCACTTTCCAGGATTTCAGTGCGGTTCTCAGGTACTAATGGAGGTGATTTCTCAGCAATAATGCAAAGCTCATTCCTGTACCGCCGACCAACATCTGACTGAATCGAGATACCATGTACGGCCATGTTAAACCAAGCGTCGCGGAACAAAGCTTCAGTGTCTTCGTCATATTGATAAGGCTCGGTAATTTTACCTTCTTTCCTACCTTCGTCAGATAAGAGGAGGGCCAGTGGCTTCAGAAATGGGGTTATGTCGCCAGGGGATAGTGTTAAATCCTTTGGCCGGTCGCCCGTCATATCACCCTTGCTGATAATCCCTTCAAGCATATGGACAAGATATATGTCTCTATGAGGGGGGCTTTCCCTTAGAATTATAGAGAGATTATTTCTGGCGTGATGGACCGCGTCGGCAATAATATTATGGCCCTTTAGTAGAGCATCTCGATAAAGACGAGCATAAAATTTCAGCAGGAGTTGGAATTCGGAATGTTTGCTGACCAATGCCAGCGGAGCGGTTTCTTGAATGATATACGCATCAGCTACGAGGCTGATTCTTCCAATTTTCTGGAGGAGCATAGACTGAGCCAAAGCTGCAATTTTTTCATCTCCGCAATTAACGGCGACGGTGACAATGGCATGGATGACATTGCGATGCGTGATCGTTGAGTCTTCTTCGGTGGCATACGACAGGGACACAACGCTTTCGGTGTTTGAATGATAAGCATCCAGAGTAGGATTGCTTTCGGGTGTCTCGGCTGGGAGCTGAAAAGGTCGCTCGCCGCTTCCTACTATTGGGCTCAGGACATTGCCTAGTGAGTATAAGGTCGTGATTACAAAATCCTGTGAAAGGACTTTTAAGACCTTAGCCAGGCAGCTGGCAGCAACCGAGAGAATCGGCTGACTTGCACCACCCTGTATTATGAACTTTAGGAGTATATGGCTAAGGTTAGAGGCATTGGCCGGGAACAACTTTGCGGTGACCGCAACGATCTGGAGCGCGGTGGTCGCCAGATCAAAAGCTGCCATTTGATTTGCATCAGTTAATGTATCCTCAAGCCATGACAACAGCAAATGAGTATCTGCTAGCTCCTCGTTCATGCTCACGCAATTCAGAAAAGCCACCAAAGATGAGGCTTTCACCGAGAATGCGAGCTCTTGCTGCCACTGCGAGCCGATTTGAATATAATCAGCGCCGTCTTCTAGAAGATGAATCTCGTCGGTTACGATGCCGACGATATGCTTCACAAGAACAGCTTCTTCACTTTCAGCAAAGGCCTCTGCCGTCACCAATTGGTCCGCATATTTCTCGAAAAGTGTAGCATCACTTGGTGGAGCACGTCGCAAGGCCGTAGTTATTGTACAGGACTTGATGAAGCGTGAAAACCGCTGCCGTAATAACATAGCACCCAATGGCCGCCGCTTAGCTGCATATCTTCGGTTATATCGCCTCCAGTCCCGTCCAGTCCCGTCCGTAGCAGTCGAGTTTCGGATCTTGGATGCTGCAGTCTCCACGGCCATAAGAAAGCCATCAGACAGGATATTCTGCAACCGCTCGATAATGACTAACTTCTCTGGCGCCGTCCAGAGCTGAGTTGAGTGTGAAGCACCTTCTAGAAATCCAGCCAGTGAAAGGGCTGTTACGAGAATGTCGACGGGTCCAAAAGCACGTTGGAAACCATCTTGCTTGTTTCCGGTTTTGACTATGCCTCTCACCGCACGGGCACAATTATCCAAGTACGCCACTACCGCAGCTGTGGTCTGCTCTCGAACTGAAGCGTCCTTTAAATTGAGGTCCAAAAGGGCTTTGGTTAAGTCATGCGTCAGGGCCTCCCACGGGGATGGTTTTATCTCGTGCAAGAAGGGAGAAGCGCGAAACAGCTGATTGTATGACTCTGTCAGATATCCGGAGAATTGCGAAGCGAGACCCAGTATTTGGTCATGGCGAGTGACATTCGACGCGGTCTTGGCTAGGGCGAGGATGATTTCAAGCTCACGAAGGGTCTATTTTGCGATTAGATCAGTGCGCTCCGTAGGTTGTGTTTTCAAGCAAACGAACCATGGGGGCTTTCGACTGGCCACCACTAGTGAAGCCATCTCCAAGAGCAATGGATTTGGAACCGGGGGGGCGGCATTCCTTGATTAGTCGGCCAATGCTGGGCTTGGAGGTTTTGTCTTGGGATCCTATGGTGTCGAGAAAGGCAAGCCTCTCGAAAGCCGTTCGCCTGAGATTGGGGGTGAAGCTGGCGGGGTGTCGTCAGTCAGTGCTGTAGCAGATAGAAAAGGGAGGGACTTACGCATCCATTAGCGACCTTCAAATACGGATTGTCGGTGTTGTAGTGTTGTGGTGTTGTATGAGGTGGGAAGTTGAGGTCGACGTTCGTTCGGAAGGAGCTTATCCCCGGTTGCCTGAGCCTTAAGGCCGACTTAGATCAGCCACTTCCTAGGTAACTAACTAACATACTACGTAGGTAGATTGCTTACGGATTGCTCGATATAGAGACTTGTCTATTCAGATATATTTGTTATATTCGCTCTTCTGTAAATCTGCCTATGTGTATATAGTATATACTATATTATATATATACTATATGGCGGTATTTTCTGGTTCTGATGCTGGGAACCCCGTCCCAAGGTAAACAAAAGCAGCCAAACACAGAATAAGGAGCATGTTTGCGTATATAAATAGACTACAGACAGGTATCTGCGCAGATAGCATAAGGATAGCTATAGCAAGAATATTTTTGACCAGAGCAAATGCCAAAATGAAAACATGTTTGGCGGCACTAGCGCGGTCGAGCCCTCTCCGACTCTCGAGTCTCGTGTGAGGCTCCGCGGTACAACCACTAACAGTAACCAGTCAACAGTCAAGACTCAACAGTCAACAGTTAACACCGCAGCTCGCGCTACTTCTGGCTTAAATTCTCATCTGCAAGATGAGATAAGCTGCCCTTCCAATTTTCCTTCACTCTCTCGGTGCTGTATATAACTGTAGCAAAACTACAGGCCTGCTACGCGCTCGATATTGCAATGGCACCTCGCAATGAGCGAAGCTCGTTGAAGCGTCGTCGGGTGTGTATAGAAGTCTAATTCCTTTCTGACCAGTGAAATTATTCACGCATCTTGCTAATAATGGTCACGGATACCACAGGGTAGCTTAGACGAACCCCAAGAAGAGGCCAAAAAGTCGCAAAAGCCGCGACGGTCAGAACGCCTCGCTTCTCAAGCTGGTGGGGGAGATATAGCTGCAACAACCCCTATCAAGAATACATACCTCCCAACTCCATTGACGCACCATGATTCGACGGCTACCGACATCCAGAAAGCTGTTACTGCCACACCAGAGGCACGCCCTACTCCAAGCTCTGATGACCACGTGCCGGCCTTCTCGTCTCCGTCGGGAGGAGACACCCAGGCCTTCTCTCAATTCGTGTACCCGCCGCGGGCATTCGCCGAAGACGTTGAAGACGAAGCTGCGGAGGGAGTCTGGGGCTATTTGATTCCTCTTGATGACAAAGCTGGGCATGCTCTGGTTCTGAGGAAAAGGAACAGCTGTGAAGGCGATTCATGTGGTCCGGCACAAAGGGACAAGACAGGCTCGCCCAGTAGAAGCGCAAAGAAACAATTGAAATCTCCCAGGAATCCAGACCCGGCAAAGTCGCCAAACCCTTCCCCCAAGGGCTATATCATTGGACGTCACCCTGAATGCGGTAGGCTTATATATATATATATTCTCTCTTTCCTGGTTATGGCGGTACGGTATACGGTGCTAACATAGCATCTAGACCTGGTCCTAAGTATCCCAACTATATCCAATCGTCATTGCTTGATTTTTAACGAAACCAGAAATGGTGATGTTGTTGCTATTCTCGAGGATCTCTCCAGCAACGGAACCTTTGTCAACGAGGCCATAATTGGACGGAACAAACACAGGGAGCTTGAGGATGGCGATGAAATTACTATTATTGACGAGGCCCGGTTCGTCTTCCGTTATCCTCGGACAAGAGACACAAGCGGATTCCGGCAGCAATATAGGATCCTGCAACAGCTCGGAAAGGGCCATTTTGCAACAGTCTACCTTTGTGTAGAGCGCGCTACCGGCAAGAAGTACGCCGTAAAGGTGTTCGAGAGACGACAGAGCGAATCTCAAAAATCTCAAACAGAAGCTCTCCAACAAGAAATTGCGCTTCTAATGAGTGTCAACCACCCGAATGTTTTATGCCTCAAAGATACATTCGATGAGCGCGACGGCGCCTACTTAGTTCTTGAGCTCGCCCCAGAGGGAGAATTATTCAATTATATTGTGAGAAAACAAAAGCTGTCCGAGAGCCAGACTCGCAAAGTGTTTTTGCAGCTATTCCAGGGCCTGAAGTATCTGGTAAGTGCTTCTAGCTGGGTATATCACGTCATATTCAACTAAAGCTCATGCACTGCAGCATGATCGGAACATTGTGCATCGTGACATCAAGCCCGAGAATATTCTGCTCGTGGATAAAAACCTCACCGTGAAATTGGCGGACTTTGGCCTAGCCAAAATAATTGGGGAAGATTCATTTACTACTACATTGTAAGTGTCGGTTCTTTTCCTCGCACATGCTCACCACTGACAATTTAAAGATGCGGAACGCCGAGTTGTAAGTCAGAGATATCTTGGGAGATTGGCTGAAGAAGAAGAAGAAGAAGAAGAAGAAGAAGGAGAACACTAACACTCCCTAGATGTTGCACCCGAGATTCTAGAGGAGTCCCGACATCGACGATACACCAAGGCGGTGGATATCTGGTCTCTGGGCGTGGTTCTTTATATTTGCCTTTGTGGATTCCCACCCTTCTCTGACGAACTCTACACCCCGGAGAGCCCATACAACCTGGCCCAACAAATTAAAATGGGCCGGTTCGACTATCCATCGCCCTACTGGGATTCCGTTGGCGACCTGGCTCTGGACTTGATTGACCGGATGCTCACTGTAAACGTTGATAAGCGCATTACAGTGGATGAATGTCTCGCACATCCCTGGATGACACAAAACTTCCCAAGCGTCGCTGACAGCACGGACGGCCTCACTGGAGCCATGGATCAGCTTGATTTCTCCCGACGTAAGCCTGCACGCGAACGAACACTACTCAGTGCAATCAACGATGTAGAAGTGCGGCAGGTTATCCAAGACGAAGACGAAGAGGAAGAAGCCAAGGTATTCCGCAAGAACTCCGCCATAAAGCGCACTCCCAAGCATTCAAATGCACGCCGGGAGCCTTCGCCTGCTGCAAACCGGCCCACAGCGGAGTTTGTCAACATGGGCGGTCGTGGGGATCCCGTGCTATACAAAGATGATGCCGGTATTCGCTATCCCGGCAAAGGGCATCGCAAGCATTAGGCTTTGAACGGAGCTGTCGTGGTTATATGCTCTGAGACTGAGACTGAGACTGGACTACGGGTCTACTGTTGTTATGGATACGGTCAATTGGGTTTAGATCTGGATAGTGTGGGTTGTGCAATCTTGGGAGCCATTGGATCACCGTGGTATAGAGGAAATGTTTCAGCCTGACAAGATTTCTGTATGAATTGTATAGTAACTATAGTATAGTATACTACGTATGTATAGTATGACAGGTCCTCAAGCTAGTTAGTTAACTAGTTAGTTAAGTTAGTTAGTTAGTTAGTTACTTGTTATGTAGTATGACTAAGTATGGACTGACTCGGCGAGGAAATAATCCGAAGCACACCACCAGCCGGTCGCTAGTCTCAAAGCGGTATAGCGCATTCCGGCCGCGGGAACTCAGCAGGTCTGGTCGCCTGAGGCGCCAAAGTTCGCAGCAAAACCACCGCGCTAGACCTCTCTGGGACTAGAGCGCTGCGGGCGCAATCTTCCCCTGGACGAAAGTCTTTCTTTTAAAGGCAGCTTCGATCTTCACTTCTGACAATTTATAGCAGAGTACGGAGTACAGGGTCGCTGCAACGTCCTCGTTCCCTATCAATGCATTGTCTCCTCCCCCGTTATTGAAATTTCCTACTTTCTTTTCTTGTCCTTTCTCAATCGCTGCTCATAAACTAACTCTACGCGCCACCATGGGCCTCTTCACCGCTGTGCTCGACAAAATCTGCGAGCAATGCTCAACGCAGTCGATCTACGTGCTCGCCGCGCTGGCCTTCGCAGCGCTGCTGGTCGTGTCGGTTGTGGTGAACGTGCTGCGTCAGTTGCTGTTCAAAAACCCGCATGAGCCTCCGGTCGTGTTTCACTGGTTTCCGTTCATTGGCAGCACCATCAGCTATGGCATGGACCCGTATAAGTTTTTCTTCGACTGCCGCAGCAAGGTAAGTTGCTCATTATATTATTATGAGGAGGCTTGTTATTGTTCACAGAAACTCACCGTGCTGTCTCTTCTATCTAGTACGGTGATATCTTCACATTCGTGCTACTTGGCAAGAAGACGACGGTCTTCCTAGGAACGAAAGGGAACGACTTTATTTTGAACGCAAAGCTGCGCGATGTCTGCGCTGAAGAGGTTTACTCGCCTCTCACGACCCCGGTGTTCGGCAAGCATGTGGTGTACGACTGCCCTAATTCGAAACTGATGGAGCAGAAGAAGGTAAAAAATAAGCTACCGCCCCATCTCTCTGGAAGCGAGGTGTTAATATATATGCGTAAACAGTTTGTGAAATTCGGTTTGACCTCAGAGGCCCTGCGTTCTTATGTGCAGCTCATTTCGAAGGAAGTGAACGAGTACATCGCAACGAACAAGGCTTTCAAAGATGCCCGGGGAACGATCGATGTTGGAAAGGTAATGGCTGAGATCACGATTTACACCGCCTCTCGATCGCTGCAAGGCAAGGAAGTGCGAGACACGTTTAACTCGACCTTCGCTGAGCTCTACCATGATCTGGATATGGGATTTGCTCCGATCAACTTTATGCTGCCCTGGGCACCTCTTCCGCACAATCGCAAGCGTGACCGCGCCCAGCGAAAGATGGCCGAAACTTATATGAACATCATCAAGAAGCGCCGCCAGTCCGGTGTTGAGAAGGACTCGGAAGACATGGTCTGGAACCTGATGTCCTGTGTGTACAAGGATGGCACGCCAATCCCAGATATTGAGATTGCCCATATGATGATTGCTCTCCTCATGGCTGGCCAACACTCGTCGTCTTCAACTATCTCCTGGATGGTGCTTCGACTAGCCTCGCAGCCCAAGATCACTGAGGAGCTGTACCAAGAGCAGATCCGAGTCCTGGGACCCGATCTTCCGCCTCTTACTCACGAGAACTTGCAAAAATTGGAACTCCAAGCAAATGTTATCAAGGAAACCCTCCGTCTTCATGCCCCAATCCATTCAATTCTACGTGTCGTCAAGAACCCCATGCCAGTCGACGGCACCCCTTATGTGATCCCGGCCTCCCACAATGTCCTCTCATCACCTGGAGTCTCCGCGCGGTCACCCGAACATTTCTCTGAGCCTCTGGAATGGGACCCTCACCGCTGGGACGGAGTTAAGAACGTGGAAGATGAGGAGCAGGTCGACTATGGCTATGGATTGGTTAGCAAGGGTACTGGCAGCCCCTATCTGCCCTTTGGAGCCGGGCGTCATCGTTGCATTGGCGAACAATTTGCATATGTCCAATTAGGAGCTATATGCGCGACGCTGGTCCGGCATCTCAAGTTTAAGAACCTTCCCAATGTGGAGGGTATCCCGGCCACTGATTATTCTGTAAGTCTATTATTTCTGGCGGATCCATTATTTTAGAGACTGACGTTATATTTTGCAGTCATTGTTTTCCAAGCCCTGGACGAATTCTCTTGTTCAATATGAACGAAGAGAGCCGTCTTCCAAGGCTTGATTTAATGCTCGTTGCCGTTGAAGCCAGCTTTTTGTGTTCCTTTCTCAGGTATATTATATGATGTTCTAATGATATCTTTCATCCATACATAATAATAACTTATAATATTGACTACCAGGAGAGGTGCTGCTTGCGTACTGTTCCCATTCTTGTACTATATAGTTTGCCAACGAGGGGCTGGGAGATGTGAAAGTTTCGATAATGCATAGATAGGTAGATTAGGGATATACTTAAATTGAAACAACTTGCGTTTTTAACATAACAAACGGAAGGGTTATAATAATTTTTATATATGATGAATTGAACCAATGAATATCCCGCTATCTAATATACAAAAAGGAAGTCTGCATGATATGACACGATAAAGGTACACCCTCTCTAATTACTGCTCGCCCGTCTCTCTGCACTTCTCTTCTTCGCACGAACCTCAGCACGGCGTCTTTCACCACCGTCAACCTTATGCCCGCGCTTGTCCTCCCACATTCCCTCTGTAACGCGGATCAGTGCAGCCGAACCATTGGTGCCCTTGATAGCCTGGATGTATGGGCCGATGACCGTGCTGCCTCGATGAACCTTCATATGCGCATATCTCTTGACCGGCTGGCTGCTCTTGTACTCGTAACTCTCTGCATCCGGAGCAAGATTCACAAGCACTTTCCGCATGCCTGGCGTTAACATGGCAGATGCATTTGCCGGTGTGCTTGTGCTGCTGCTGCTGACGTCGACCTTGTCTGCAGGCACTTCGATCACGCGCAATTGGGCGACGCCATCGACAACAACGTCCAGATCGCCACCGGGCCCAAAGAGGCCATTCTTGAATTTCTCGCGCTGTCGAAGCAAATACCGTCTTTGGCGTGTGGGCTCGATTCCGAGCTCGCGCAGCTCCGACGATGAGAGGGAGAACAGGCTGTCCCAGGAGGGGAACTTGCTGGCGTGCTTGGACATTTCGCGGCCGATTAGAGAGAGAAATGTCGGGACGTCAGGGACAAAGGGGGTTGGTTTGGGGATAATGGGTTCGGTTCGGCGCTGGTGGAGGCATCGTATGCAGGGGCTGGGCAGGGCCCGGGACTGGAGGATGCCGAAGCGTCGTGCAGGAAGTAATAGCATTGTTGTTTTGCGTCGAGGGGTTAGGCAATGCGCCGCAATGGGCTTGTTCGGAGGTTGAGCAACGAAGTTTTGTCGGCGCCGGGCTGGATCAACGATAGTCCGCGCTTAAGCTTCGTTCTACTACGTAGTACGTACTACAACAACAACAACACTACTACTCTAGACTCAGAGTCAGCGAGATTGTGATTGCTCTAGCTCGACTTCAATTAGCATAGCATGGCGGTGTCGCCGCTTATGTCACAGTCGCCCTCTGGCACCTCGAAAAACCTCGCTGTACGAACCGGAAGCCAGAAGACAACAACAGCGAGTTCGGCGCTGGCAGAACAGTTGAACGAAGATGTGAGGCGGAAATACGTCAAAGGTATGGAATCTTTCTCTTCACTCCGCAAATAATATAATAAATAATAGGATCGACACTTAAATACACGCAGATAAAAAGCTCGGTGAGGGCACCTACGCTGTCGTCTACCTCGGATACCTGCGTGACAATCCCTCGTCCCATGTTGCGATCAAGAAAATAAAAGTCAATGCCGAGTATCGAGACGGTCTCTCTATGGATGCCATACGAGAAATCAAATATCTACAAGAATTGTCACATCCAAATATCATTGCTCTCCACGATGTATTCTCTTCCAAGGACCAGAACCTGAATCTCGTGCTTGAATACTTGCCATTAGGCGATCTCGAGATGCTGATCAAAGATGACAGCATCCAATACGGCGTGGCAGACGTCAAATCGTGGATGGTTATGCTCGCAAGGGGCGTCTGGTTCTGCCACGAAAACTTCATCTTGCACCGTGATATCAAGCCGAATAACTTGTTGATTGCGTCGGACGGAGAAGTGAAATTAGCTGATTTTGGCCTGGCTCGGTCCTTTGCCGACCCCTACCTGAACATGACCCACCAAGTCATCACACGCTGGTACCGGCCGCCCGAACTCCTGTACGGTGCTCGTCAGTACTCCGCCGTCGTCGACGTCTGGTCGATGGGCATGGTGTTTGCGGAGCTGCTCCTTCGTGTACCCTTTGTGGCGGGGAATAGTGACATGGACCAAATTGCTAAGATCTGCGAAGCGTTCGGGACACCAACGGAGGACAACTGGCCAGGAGTGACCAAGCTGCCCAATTACGTCCCGCCTGGAGACCGCATTACTCCTCTTCAGGGCAGAGAGTTCTTCCTGCGCCAATTCCCTACGGCGGGGCCGCTGGGAGCCGACCTGCTGATGTCCATGAGCACCCTTGATCCGCGTAAGCGGAGTTCGGCGCGTGAGATCTTGCGCCATGCTTGGTGGAGAAGCGACCCGAAACCGACGCCGAAGGAGTCCCTTCCACGGAAGTCGGGCGGTTCGAAGAAGATGGGCAATGATTTGTCACGACGCGCTGGCGAGGATTCTGAAAGCCGGTTCAAGAATGCGGCTCGACAATTGGACTTTGGAGGAGCCATCAAATGATTTCACTGGAGTCGGTGAATATAAGTTAGACGATATCCCTTTAGAGGCCGCCCTGGACCGAGTCCAACAAGGGAATATGTCCCTCTTCATCAAGGCATAAAGGGCCAAACCCTATCCCTCCAAGGAATTAGGGCACCTACTACCTAGGGAGACTCTGTATCCTGTCTAGGTACCCAATGGTTCAAGTATGCTTAGCATATAGGACTGCCCAATTAGCTTCACTCAGACTCATGTTCTTTGATAGAATTATAGAATGAATGTCGTAGTTACACAGAGCTGCAAGCATATGTATGTGCTGGAATGGGACGAAGTATGATGCTAGGGCGAAGACAATGGATTATCACTCCACAAGCTAGGGCCATCTCAACCAAGTACTTAACAAGTTGCAACTTAGTTACTATGGACTGGACAGTGCATAGTACATACTCATAGTACATACTCATAGTGCATGCTGCATACTGAAGCATCCCTTTGCTCCCATTCGCAGAGTTGGCAGGACTAGCGCCCGTAGGTTAATTTTAATTTTACCCCTTATGAACTCCTCTCGTTCACCGTTAACTACTCCATAGTTAACTAACTAACATGACCGGCTCGCCTGGGAAAATCAAAAAGAGAGTCTGCCAATCCCTCGAGACACGGACACTGACACTCACTTCGCGGAGATCTCATCATCTCAGATGCATGCTGAACGCGACGCTAACCACCCACGATAAACAAGCCGAGGTCAGACGAGCGAGCGCGTTTCGTCCCATCCGCGCGAATCTCAGGTAAACAATTCTCACAGGAATCCTCTCAGCCTCGTGGGGTAGGAAGAAAGTACTACTGGGCTTTTGCTCTTTTCTTCGTTTATTGTATGTTTATGCATAACCTTTCAAGGTTCCCGCAATGCCAGACAGAGGATGAAACACCGCTTATCATTTCAACTTTGGGACGAAATCTGTGCTGACTCTTCATCAGATGACAGCGTGAAGACCGAATTCCTCGTGAAGGCATCGACTCGGCCGGTATCATTGTCTATACAGCCAGCTGCCTCAAGAAGAGGAAGAAGAAGAAGGCGGAACGGAACGCTCATGGCCGGAGTGAACGAACAACCATAAAAAGAAGAAGAAGAAGAAGAAATTTGAAGTAGAAATTTTCACCGGAAATTTCCATCTAAAACACCCAATTTCTTGGCCATGGCCTCGCAATCTGCATTGCCTCGGTCGTCGAGTCAAACAAGTGAAAGAAACATGTCGTTGCCCCCCAAGAAGCTCAAGCCTCTATCCGCCGTTTCTGATGCGCAGAGAGCTTCCTCTCCGTCACCGTCTAAGCTCCGTCCGCCCTCGCGACCCTCACTAGGCGCAAACACTCAGCCCGGCTCTGCAATGCGGTCCACTTCCGGTAAAATCACCCCAATGGGCAGTGAGAAAAATCTACGCCGGTCTGTGAGCATTGCCTCGTTTCCCCAGCCGCCCAAGTCCAGCGGCAGACTGTCAATGGCGTCAGTCTCGAGCTCCACGTCTCATGCGGCAACAACCACAACACCGCGCGGTACCCCCGACATCACCAAATCAGGAGGTACTACTACGATGAAAACAAGAAGACCGTCCAGACTCAGTTCAGGAACCACCATGAGCAACCGGAGCTCGAAAGCGGTATCACTCCTAGACCATAGCAGCGATGGGAAGACGGTGGTGAATGCGGCAGTTGGCAGAGACCCCGAAGGCCAGTTCGGTATATCCTCACCCCCACACAGCAGAAGCTCGTCCGCTCAGGGCTCATACTCGACGAGCGCGACGACATTCGACGAAAATGAAGAGACCGAGCACGGCACAATGGGTGCAAACGATACCTCGGGTGCTGGGAAGAAGGGTTCCCGGTCAAAGGAGGCGAAAGGCAATGTCATCGTCAGTGTGCGAGTCCGCCCGGATAACGGTGCCCATGATAATTCTCGTACCGAAGGAGAATGGATGGTTGATGGTCGAAGGTCGCTCATTTCCTTTAGAGGCAAAGAGAGCGGCGACTACCTATATGGTGAGTATCGTGTTGCCCTTACTGTAGTGTGCTTTCCTTTGTTGACCTTGACCTTCAGATAATGTGTTCACGACGCACGACAATAATGCTAGAGTTTACGATTCTTCGGCCAAACGTCTTGTCCGAAGAGTCATGGAGGGATACCATGGAACTGTATTTGCGTACGGCATGACGGGAACTGGAAAGACATTCTCAATGCAGGGAACAGCATCGTCGCCTGGTGTTATCCCATTGGCCATAACAGATATCTTTTCCTATATCCGTGAAACGCCGCATCGAGAATTTCTTCTTCGCGTCAGTTACCTGGAAATCTACAATGAGAAGATACACGATTTGCTCTCGGCCCCGACTACAAACGGCCCAGGTGCTCCCGCGCAACAGGAGGAAATCAAGTTGCGCGAGGATAGTAAAAGAGGCGTCTATGCAACACCTCTGAAAGAAGAAATCGTGCAGAGCCCCACGCAACTCCTTCGTGTCATTGCTAGAGGAGACCACGCGCGGAGGACTGGCAGCACCCAGTTCAATGCACGCAGCTCTCGAAGTCACGCTGTTGTCCAAATCGTCGTTGAGAGCCGTGAGCGAGCGCCTAGTGGAAATGCCATTCAAGATAAGCGGTCTGCGGTTGCTCCAGGAGGCGTAAGAGTCTCAACGCTGAGCTTGATCGATCTCGCAGGCTCCGAGCGTGCTGCAGAGAACAAAGAGAGACGAACAGAGGGTGCTCACATCAATAAAAGTCTGCTTACGCTGGGTACTGTCATTGCTCGGCTTTCTGAGAGCAAAGACAAAGCAGCCAGTTCTACAGATAAAGATGGAAAGCATCTGCCGTATCGAGACAGCAAGTTAACGAGACTGCTGCAGCCAGCGTTGTCGGGGAATTCGCTCGTCAGCATTCTTTGTACCATCCAAATAGGAGCATCTGGCAGCGCTGCTCCAGCCAATTCACACACAAACGAAACGCTGAATACCCTTAAATTCGCTGCCAGAGCAAAGAATAACATTGTCAGCCATGCCAAAAAGGCAGAAGAAGCCTACGGGGGAAATGGCGATGGCGGAAGCAGAGTGCTTTTGGAACGGTATCGGATGGAAATCCAGAGCCTGCGCGCTCAACTGGAGAATCAGAGCAAAACTCAGGCAGAAAATGACTTGAAGATGGAAGAAGAGAGGATGGAAAAGGAGGCAGAGGCTCGGCACGAAGAGCAGATGCTCGAGATGCAACTAGCTCGTACTGCACTCAAAGAGCGAATTGAGCATCTCAATCGGCTCATTCTTTCGTCAAAGTCTACGGGTGTCAATAGTCAAAGTGTGGCGGCCGCTTTTGATCGGTCGTCGAGTATGTCTGGCGTTAACAATATGCGTACTCGGTCACTCTACTCGACATCCAGCCAATCTACACTTGGTGCGAACCCGTTGCGAAGGGCAGTATCGCAACAGTCTTTGCACGGTGGTGGTGACCATCCCAATAATTACCAGAGTCGACGCTCGTCAGTGGTAAATGACGAAGACGACGATACTGTGGGGGAGTTTGGCGATGGAACGGCCAGTCTTCAGATGCAAGTGACTGCCTTGCAGGCCGATTTGGCAGATAAAAACCGCTATATATCCACTCTAGAACGACGACTCCTTCAAGCAAGGCGCTCCAGCCATTCGAGAATGTCGATGGGTCTATCGCAATTGAAAAGCGGCGGCGACGACGCTGACATGATGGCCCTGCTACGTGAAAGGGACATGGAGATCTCAGAATTGCGCATTCAGCTGGACGACAAGGATCGGATGCTTACTGCCCTCCGGTCAGCAGCGCGTCAGCGAGATGTTGCTCAGATGACAGTGGACGTGCCCGGCCAAGAAAAGCGGATGATGGGCCATCAGAACAGTGGGAGCACCGCCAGCTCACTTGCCAGCGGCGGTCCTCCATTGAGTGCTGGCAGCCCAGTGAATACATTGTCTCTGGCCAGTATCTCGGAGAAGGAGGTGAATCCGAATCCGCACAGACGAAGCGTTGACGAGGTGTCGCGCATGCTTGACGAGATGATTCAAGACCGCGTTGAGCAGGGCCATTTTACGAAATCCTCACGTCGGAGCATGCTCGTTTCCAACGGTCCGATCAGCCAGACGGAACCAATTTCAACGAAACAGACAGGAACAGCATCCAGCAGCATTCCAGAGTCGCAGGCTTCCGTCGTTGAGCTGCCCGAGGGCTTACAACGTTGATCGCTTCCACTTGACAGTCCTCACGGGTTGTTGGCTGTATAATATTCTTGTCTATATCTACTTCTAACTAAATCCTTCCACCGTTTGTTATTCCTTCTATGTATCTTTCTATTCATTTTTTTCTTTTCTTCGAGCGGTACCTGGGCATTTAATGAAAAGAATACTGTCGGTTGCAGCGGAATTTTGCGGTCGTCTTATTTTCTCTTCATATTTTCTTTTTCTTTTCTTTCTTTCATCTTCTGACTCATCTTGAATTCCTTCCTGTCGAGATTTCTCTAATGTCGTTCCTGGCCGGTGGTCGGCTAAGCTTTCTGATACCCCAGGGTTTTTGTTGATTTATTTTTTCTCCTTTTTCCTTTTTCCTTTTTTTTATTTAGGATATGGCAATGTCACATGAGGACAATGGAAATAATGAATGTAAAGGACTGTTGCAGTGTGTAAGCTTGTCCCTAGCGCATGTTTTAACAGACGCCGGCGTCAGACTTTTGGCGTGAGGCTGTTTCAGAAATCCAGCTCTCTGCCCACTCATCGTGCTCGCCTCCCCTAGACCCGCCTGGCTTGCTGTTGAAACTTGAGATGTTGGTAAAAGCTAAAAAGACTGCTACGTAGTACTAGTACCGCTACGATACCATGTTGTTTTCTCATCGTTCTGGTTCTTGATCTTCTTCGTGGTTGCTCCTTTTTCATCTAATAATTCACCAAAACCTGAGCTCAGCCCTTGCCTGGTTGCAGGGTGCTCTCTGTCTTTCTCTTAATTTTCATTTCCATGGTGATCACCTACCTAGGTATATGCAGGGAGAAAAGTGATTATTGCTGCATGCCAACTGTTCGACGTCTTCTTTTTGATATCATATTCGAAGTACCTACCAACTGCAACCATTGCTGGCTTGGACAAACGTACTGGTCTTACGCTTCAGTGATTCCAAACAGTAGCAATGAAATGAACAACATACTTGATAGTTTGATATCATAATAAGATGATCATCTCGTCTCGACAGAACCCGCCCAAGATGCCTCTTCGGCGCACGGCGGCAGCGAATATCAATATGAACACGCCATCATCATTAACACCAAAATCAAGCAGTCTCTCTGTCCCGCTCATCGATTCGCCGCTGCCGTCGCCAGTCCTCCCATCGATTATCCCTAGCCACGGAAAAAGGCGCCCCGGTTCAGGGAAACGAAGAGCGTTTCGCATACTGGGATTGTGTGTTGTGATTCTCGTCCTTATGCGTATACCCTTTCTTGCGCTTTATCATGCGTTTACTTTCTCCATCATTCATAGATGGTTTGCCGGTGATTGGGAGTATCAATTACCGCCCGTTCTTCCAGATTCTGTCTCTCCTGTGGTCATGAAAAGCGAGCAGGGTCGCCAGAAATGGACCGTTTATATTCCGGCTGGCATGGAATTGCCATTGTCTTTGCCGCAGATGCAGGGTTTATGTTCAGCTTGTCTTGAAACGTCTCAGCAGGTGTCTCGTGGGAGGTTTCGTTCTTTTGACTACTTTCGACGGGATCCGAATTATATAGATATAGCAGACCGACAGGCGAAAGGGTTAATGTCGTCTGCCGAACAGCAGGGTTTTACAAAGAACAAACAACAAAATGGCAATACATTTTGTGAAACTAGTCTTACGTTCGTCATGCAGTCCGAAGACGGCGGACTTGGAAACACTCTGATGAACCTGTGGTTGAGCTACGGACTTGCTAAAAGACAAGGACGTAGCTTTTTCATCGACGACAGGAACTGGGCTTATGGGAAATTCTCAACGTATTTTAGACCACCTCCAACCCCGGCTTGTCGTCCGCCACCGCTGGCATACCGCGTCCCATGCCCTCTTCAAGCGCGGCATCTCCTCGTTTCTTCAGCCAATGCGCATTTGCTCTTTGGCACCAGCTTCGAAGAATACTTCCGCAGCCCGTTTTTTACCGTGGGCGGAAAAACGCAGCCGAAGAAGGATATATTCGAGATGGCACATACCGGCTACGAGGCGCTCTTTCATCTTGTCGGTGATGATGCGGTATATCTCCAGCAGCGTATGCAGGGTCTAAACAGGGATGTGCGTTCCAAGGGCGGCATTGTAGTTGGTCTGCACGTTCGCCACGGCGATTCACATCCTCTCGAACCGCAGTATTCGGACTCTTACATCCCGCTTGATACGTACGTAAACAGGCTGCGCAACAATATCCGTGCACATCTGGAACAAGCACATGGGGATAATGCGTTGGCCAAATCTATGATATCACATTCAAAGATCATGCTGGCCTCGGACGACCCGGATGTATACAGCTCTTTGGAGCTGGGGGGAGCCGAGAGAGCCCAGAGCTACATCTCGTTAGCGAGCAAGTCGACCCTAGATGCTGCAAGCGACCAGCAACAGCAGCAACAGGGTCAAGAAGAGCAGCTACCTTCTAGTGAAAATGTCGGTTGGGAGGGCGGCTTCTTCCAGGATCTGTTTTGGTCCCTTGGCGTGACTGCAGACTCTTCTATTGTCGGGGGCCCGCTACCATCCAATCGAGAACCAACAGGCCCAAAGACACTGAGTCTTGGAAGTGTTGCTGAACAGTACCGCTTGAAACCGTCCAAGGAGGCTTTGAGCGTCCGCGAGTGGATAGGCCGTGCGTATCTTCTTGACCTGGCAGTCTTGAGTCAGAGTGATCAGGTGATATGTGGCATAAGTAGCGCATCGTGTCGCGTTCTGGCGGTGATGATGGGCTGGAATAAAGCGATCAGACATCAGTCATGGCAGAATATTGATGGGAATTGGAGCTGGTCTCACAGATTGACTGGATAGATATAACTATTCTTTCTTCCTTAGAGACATTCATCTTAAGATAATAATATTCGCAGCGGACTGCATATACCAAAGAGAGCACCAGCAGCAGAAATATATCCATTTGCATCATATGTTTTCCATCATATGTAGACTACGTATTCCTATATACGAACCAAGAATTATCCAAAGCTATGCAACAATTTCAAGTTCAGCCGTCCGATTCGGCGCATAAATATCTTTCCATTTGTCCCACAGTCGTGTAAGCTCCTGTATATACCTACTGTGTAGATCATTTATGTATTCCTCATCGACCTTGTCACGGTCGCGTTGCTGGATAACCTCGATCGGCCGACCAACAACAATATTGAGCGGTCGACGATACGGCATCAAGCCAACGTCATAATTGAAAACACCACGTGCATGGAAGAGCGGGATCGTAAAGCCCAGTGTTCTCTTTATGAGCATCTGCATCTTGTGAATGTGAGGATGCTGCTCGGAGTCGACTTGCTCATAGAGATCATTTTCTCCAAATCCGAGAACAGGGACCAAGTCAGCCCCAGTGCGAGCGGCCATTTTGACGAACCCCTTGCGACTGTTTAAGACGAGGCTGAGGGTGCCCGGTTGAGCGTCGAGTGATTCGCGCGCACCACCAACGACAATCGTGATTGCACGACCCATGCCTTCTCCGTCAGTGCCGCCTTTCGTCAGCAAGTTCTCGCAAGACTCGCGAGATACGCTTGCCAAGCCCAGCGCTAGAGCGTAGTCACGGTAGAAAGGGATGCGGAAGTTCGCATCCAGTGTCAGCAGGGTATTCGTAATCCCCGGAAACAGGGTAGAGAACCCAAGGGCCTCGGTGCCAAACGCAGCAAAAGCGCCATGAGATATGATCCCGTGAGGATGGTAGCCAAAAATATACTTCCGAGTTGGCGGCAGGTCCGCCGTGCGATATAGCTTGGCTGGGAAGTATGAAGCGTAGAGTTTCCAAACTCTCGAAGACCGGAGCCACTGGCGGCGACCGCGCAATGTCCCTGACGTTGCCGTATCGGAGAAGAGAGATATGTAGACGAGGTACGGAAGAAGCAAGGGCCAGAACAATGGCATTGCGCAGACAAAGAAAAACAGCGTCAAGAAGATCGCAATCGTCAGCGTGTGGCATAGAACGATGAAAGTCTGTAGACGCCTTTCGACGCCAATGTTCAGGGGCGCCCATCGAATGCTAACAATGACAAGGCATGACACATATTAGTCAAACAGCTCCCCAAAATGTATCGAGTCAGCCAATCCTACCTACCCATTGCTTTGATAAGTGCCGTTGGCCTGCTTCTCGTTGGAAGGCGCTGCATGGCCGTTACGTTGCGACGATTTACCGGCAGCCATGGCGGCCCAGCTTTCAGACTCTTGAGGTGAGTATCGATATTCGTATGGACATGACAGTTAGATAGTCGCTATTCCGAAGTATAGTCTTGGTAAATGGAGGATATATATATGTATAACGATAGTTCGTAGATTGATATCAGTAAATAATCCGAAGTAGCGATGACGTTGCTCGCCCGGCGCCAAGATTTTTCCAGAATTTCGGCTTCTTAAATAAGAACTAACCCTAAACCCTAAATAGTCTATCGTATTGTTTGGCTATCTACGTGCAAGATCATGTATATACGTCTGTGTATAGCTTGTATAGCTTGTATAGCTCTCTAATTATAACCGCCCGAATTATACTCTGTATATCTCCTATATCAATCAAGCCTTGATCATGAATATCTACGTTCAAATTAGCATACATATCTTTTAAAGAGATTGAGCTGGATACTCACTTCGCCTAATGACCGGTCATCCATCACAGCCATTCTCTTTTGTTGAATGTGACGGCCGCGTAGAGATTGTCTCCAATGGGGTATCTGTTTTGGTAAGATGGCAGCTTTCTTTGATGCGGCTTCGCCATCCAGCTGGTTTTGAGTCGAAGGGTCAGAACTGGCCGAGTCCTCTTCTGCTTCCGTGCGTCGTCGTTTTTTGGAGTTGTCCTTCTTTTTCTTTTCTTTCTTCTCTTTCTTCTCTTTCTTCTCTTTCTTCTCTTTCTTCTCTTTCTTCTCTTTCTTCTCTTTCTTCTCTTTCTTCTCTTTT
>JAMAFX010000014.1:190737-206675 GCA_023625875.1 Trichocomaceae sp. PYS4502
TCTTTCTTCTCTTTCTTCTCTTTCTTCTCTTTCTTCTCTTTCTTCTCTTTCTTCTCTTTCTTCTCTTTCTTCTCTTTTCTATCTTTCTTGTCCTTTTTCTTCTTCTCTTCCTTCTTATCCTTCTTATCCTTGGTGTCTTTTCCGTCCACATCTTTCATGTCTCTTTTCTTGGACTCAGCCTTCAAGCTTAACTCTTGGTCTTCTACTTGAGCATCCCTCTCATGCACAATATCGCCGTTTGATTTAACAGACTCGTCCTCCATAGTTGTGTCATCCGGGGTTTCGCTCGCTTTCTTGCCTTTAATTTTTGCTGCATCATCGGGCTTTTCCTGGACTAAATAGCCACCACTAACGAAGGTAACAGTATGCCACTTCGTTCTCGCGTACAGAGCTAGCCTATTATCGTCGCGCTTGCGTTGTTCCTCCTCCAACTGAGTGTCGCTCTTTCCATTCAAGCGACCCAAGAGACCTTGAAACGCATCTATTGCTGCCACATTCTCATTCCCCAGTTTAGGTGGCCGCGCACCCAACCCAAGCGTATCGTCTTTCAAAGTCACCCTTATATGAGAGGCGCTAGCCGCAGTAAAGGTTTCGGAATGGGAAGCGTTGCGAGCGCCGAGGAAACTTCCAGGTGCCCAGCCCTGAGAAGTCATTATTTTATGGCCGAAGCCGGTTGTGGATTGGGCCCATTTTGTGTTATTGGGATCGTGGGAGATCTTGGCCCTCCTTTTGAAGATTGTGGTGTCAATGGATATATAAATTTTGATGAGAATATAATCTGCAACAACTTACTTGCGAGGGGCTGCAAGACCCATTGAATGTCCCAATATATTAATACGTATACGTATAAGCAGAGGTATGAATACGTATGGGAGTCTATTCCCTGTCTGCGCAGTCGAGCGACCTCTTTTTTCCCTCTTCCCAATGTTTGTTGCAGCTTTGAAGATAAAAACTCTTGGTTAATCTTATCGTTGCGAGGCTATGCCTGTATTGGACTAGTTCGGTCATGTGACTGATACGCAAACTCCAGCTTGGCCTCTCCAGTTGTCTCTGCACCATCTAACTATAGCACTATCCTCACATGGAATGAGGGTATAGATAATTCTTCTGCTTACAGCATCCTCTGTTTGTCGGTCCAAGAACTGAGCCGCGTGTTCGACAATACTGTCGTTTCTTCTGTCGCTTACTTAATTTCAAGCGAGCCCGTAACGAAACTAAGCGTTACCGTACCGTATCGATAACTTCAGGCTTCGTTTGCTCATCCAAGCCACTCGCCTTGCAATATACACCCAATTTAGACTGTACTGTTATTGCAATGTGCGCTGGCGTTATCAAGACCAATGTCGACTCTGCGTGTGCTCTGTCGAGATCAACCTCGACGGTCTATTGCGCTGGCCACAAGCGATTGTGTTCTTGAAATCACTCAGCCTCACGTAGATAACACCCGCAGCGGACCAGCAAAAAATCAAGATGCAAGCCGTTATCTCCTGGAAGCCTTCTTCCGTTCGTCAGAAGATTTGCATGGTTACCGAGTTTTAGGAGAGGGATGGGGAACACTTGGTCTGATTTCGTTGAATAACGACGTCTTTATATGCGTCGTGACCAGCTCTTCCCGAGCCGCTACAGTACGGCCTGGCGAGACAGTTCTGAAGATTGAAAATGTGGATTTCTGTCTGTGGTTTTCCCCTGGATCTTGAGCAAGGAGAGCAGAGTATTAACGTTCTCTAGACTGTCTGAATCGATCAGATTATGAATACGGAGAAGACTATCAAACATCATCACGCTTTGCTACGGAAGACCTCGGTTCTGATGAGTTGAATGACCACAAAGAAGTGATCACGGATCACCCTTTTCTCGCTTTGAAGAGATTGTTGAGCGACGGCAGTTTCTATTACAGCCGGGATTTCAATCTTACAGACCGTATTCAAGATCGGTAGGTGGTGAAATCTTTATTCCTTGAGTTGGAATTGGCTGAGGTAAATCTTAGGTCAATTTCTTCGTCAGCCTTTACAATCGATGGTTTAAATAAAGACATGCTTTGGAACTCTTACATGATAGACCCTCTTTTACTCTTTCGAAGTCGGCTGTCAAAGCACGAGCAGGAGAAACTCGATGGATCTCGCATTCTGACATCGGTAATCAGGGGATTTGCTGGTACACTGGCAATACCGGCTTCTGCCCTTCAAGTATCTCACTGGGCATCAAATCTACCATCGAGCTTAACTATAATCTCACGGTTATCATCCCGCCGTGCTGGCACCAGGTTCAATTCGCGGGGAATTGACGACGATGGGAACGTCTCAAATTTTGTAGAAACAGACACCATCCTATGGAGCCCTCCTGGTATAACATTCTCCTATACACAAGCACGAGGGTCTGTGCCAATATTTTGGGAACAGACGCCAGGTCTGCTTCCTGGACAACAAAAGATTGAGATATCTCGCTCTTTTGAGGCTACGCATAATGCCTTTGAGAAACATTTTGATTTTCTGGAGCTGAATTATGGCGCCGTCCATATCATGAACCTTTTGAGTGACACAAAGAACGGCGAATTCGCATTGTCGTCGGAGTACCGCAAACATGTTGCCAAAAGGTCTGTCGCGCACCAAGGTGAATCGTCTACGGCTTTCGATCACCGTCTTCTCAGGATGACCGATTTTGATTTCCATGCGGAGGCAAAAGGTCCGCTAGGATATGAGGTTAGCAATCTGATCTATAATCGAATCAAGAATGCCCTCGACGGGTTCGGTTACTCCTTGATTGAGGGCAATAATTCGGAAAAATCATCGCTCTCTGATCGACCTCAAAGAGATGTTCCCAGGGTCATTTTGCAACAAGAAGGGATCTTCCGAACGAATTGTCTCGATTGTCTTGACAGAACTAATCTGGTACAGACCATAATCAGCCTAATGGCTTTGGAATTATATCTTAACCAAAGAGGGAGTAACATGGTACCAGAGATTCGAATGAGACACTCAACTCTATGGGCAGACAACGGAGATGCTCTGTCCAAAGTCTACGCAGGCACTGGCGCTCTCAAGTCATCATTCACAAGGCATGGGAAGATGTCACTGGCCGGTGCTTTTGCGGATGCACGCAAGAGTGCCACTCGTTTGTACGTCAACAATTTCGCCGACAAGGCTAGACAGAATACCATTGATATTCTCCTTGGCCGTCTGAATAATCAAGTGCCGGTCGAACTTTACGATCCCATCAATGATTTTGTCTCGGCAGAACTTGAGCGTCGAGCGGATGAATTTACGTCTTCGAGGAAAATCAGAATTTGGGCAGGTACTTTTAATGTGAACGGCAGAGGGGACGGTACTACAACAGATCTATCTCCTTGGCTGCTCGAACTGCGTGAGAAAGAGGGTGATAACCCTACCTTAGTGGTCGTCGCATTCCAAGAAATCGTGGAACTGAGCCCCCAGCAAATCATGTCGACAGACCCGGGCCCGCGAATGGCATGGGAGAACTCTGTCAAGAACTGTTTAAATGAGCACGCAGATCGGTTTAAAACCAATAGGTATGTGCTACTAAGAAGCGGGCAACTTGTCGGTGCCGCTCTTCTCGTGTATGCGAGAGAAGATGCTCTTAATGAGATTAAAAATGTGGAAGGCAGTGTGAAAAAGGCAAGTAAAACCTGTTTTTTTTTTTTTTGAATACCTGCTACACTCTCTAACAATAAAGTCTAGACTGGCCTTTCAGGTATGGCTGGAAATAAGGGGGGTTGTGCAATTCGCCTAGAGTTTTCAAATACTAGGATCTGCTTCGTGACGGCCCATCTAGCAGCAGGTTTTGCAAACTACGACGAAAGGAACAGAGACTATGCGACAATTAGCAGCGGTATGAGATTCCGATATAATAGGTCCGTCGAAGACCACGACGCGATCATATGGTTGGGAGATTTCAATTACCGAATTGGTCTTGAAAATCAAGAAGTGCGACAGTTGATCAAATTGGGTGAATTTGGCAAATTATATGAGCATGATCAGGTAAGGTTTCAACAGCGCAGACAAAGATGATTCTCTAATATGAATATCTAGTTGAATTTGCAAATGTTGGCTGGAAGAACATTCCCATTCTATTCTGAGGGAGAGATAAAATTTGCTCCAACATATAAGTACGACATTGGAACCGACAACTATGATACTTCGTAAGTAAATATGATCTAACATATATGAAAAAAAATTTCCAAATCTGATGTATATTTACAGTGACAAAGGCCGGATTCCCGCCTGGTGTGATCGGGTGCTTTGGAAAGGAACAGGTCTAAAACAAATAGATTATTGTTCCGCAAACCTAAAGATATCGGATCATCGACCTGTCCTATCCTTATTTGACTGTGCAATTAGCATTGTCGATGAGACCCAGAAAGACAAGCTAAATCAAATACTCTATGATCAACATCGTTCTGAGATGGCCTCTGGGAATTTACTTGACGATGATGACGATTTTCTTCCCCCTTCTAATAACTCTCTTGGCTTACCCCCGCCAAGTTCAGATCGACAGAAGTGGTGGCTTGACAATGGTAAATCCCTGATGATAGTTAGTTGTTGTTGTCTGATACTAGCTGACGCTGAGCACAGGTCCTGGGGCGCGATCTGATATCAAACCTGCCGCACAGGGAGACATACCCAACATCATTGGCAAATCAAATCCATTTGCGCATAGTAATGAACCCGAATGGATCAATCCTCAAGCCTTACTTGAAGTAGCAGGCTCAAACCAGTCAATTGCTAAACCACAGCGGCCGCGCAAACCCGCCGCATTAAATCAACAAATTACTCCGACGGCAATGGCAATGGCAAACATGACCACCAGGTATAGCGATGATGATGTAGGTGCCGATGACAATAGGGATGGAGAGCCCAAACCTCGTTTGCCTCCTCGGCCGCCAACGTGGGGAACAGATTATAATGTCCCAGAGACGGAGAGGATACAGCCTAGGCACGCTTCTACAGACTTGCTTGACAGTGTCGATCCTGTCATGGAGAAATGGGAGCCATTGCTTCCGCACCGGTGATGTGATTTTAGGCAGAATCAACAAGATGGAGTGGAATGACTGTAGAAAATAAAAGTAGCGGATTAATTTCTAAATATGAAGAGTAATTTATATACCACCTAAAAATGTTTACGATTCAATCAATGACGTACAGTGAAGTATGTAGGTTGAAATAGAGTTGAACGGGTGGCCCTAAATTTAGGTATATCTGGTACCCGAGATCCGCACGGTTCGGCACGAAAAGATCTACTTATCTATGAAGTTCGAGGTCGGCTAAGCCGTAAGGTAATAATAAGCATACAATGGACTATAAAATCATAGAAAAGAAACATGGAAATAAATTTTTTGTCATAAGAAAACGCTTCACTAATTATCTATCGTCACCATCTGATGGACCAGGGGTATCAAGCGACCCGAATACCAAAGAACCGAGTACACGCCTGAATATACTGCGAAGAACTCAAAAAGAACCAAGGAGAATGTATCACATAACGCTTTCAAAACAAAAAGTATGAGACATGAGAAACCAATCCCGACAAATCGAGAGGAAAAGCCATATCTCCCTAAAATATACAACACGGTGAAGCGCGCAAGCCAGCATGCCATCCAATGATTTGGACTCAATCTGACGGATCGAACTTGGCGACAACTGAACAATCGAGCACCGGCAAGCTTGTTTCGCTCTGGTCAAAATCTTGGCTGGCGTGGTACGCAATCGCAGAATAACATGACTCTACAATCTTTCCCCGTTCTACTGTATGATCTCAGGCTTTTTTGGCACTTTTAAAGCCTTGTTGGTCACCTTTGGCCGAGTATTACCCATCATCCAGAGTGCAAACGCTCCAGGGTCTCCTCTGACAGGTTTTGGTTTCTTTGCCGCAGGTTCGGCTTTCTTTTTAGGTTCTGGAGCTGCCGGCGCTGGAGCAGGTTCCTCAGCGGATGGAGGCGCGGGACCCGGCTCTTTCGGCTCTGGTATTGGCCACATATGCATTGTTACTGTCCAGTCGGGCTCAACAACAGTTTCCCAAACCTGCGGCAGAATAATGTCTCCATTAGGACCAACAAGGTCATAATGCCCCTCCGCGACGTGAGGTCCTATGACTTCGACATGAAGGAATGCTTGGCGAATGAGTTCCTCCATTCCCTATCAAAAAAGAAAAGAGTAGCCGTAGTTAGAAGACAATTCTCATGCTAATGTAGTCAGGAATATACCTACCTGCCATGTGCTGCATAAGTGAAAGGGGAAGCTGAATTTTCTTCCAACAGCATCTTTAAATTTGATAGGCTTCTTCTTCTCCGGTGGAGGCTTGGCTGCGGCCTCTTCTGCTTCCTTTCTAGCCTTCGCAGCGGCGGCAGCGGCAGCTTCTTCCGCTGCCTTTTTGGCCTCCTCTGCTGCCGCAGCTGCTGCGTCATCCGCCGCCTTTTTGGCCTCCGCAGCTGCGGCCTCCGCAGCTTCCTCTGCCGCCTTCTTAGCCTCCGCCGCCGCGTTTGCTGCCAACTCCTCCGCCGCCTTCTGGGCTTTGATAGCTTCCTCCGCAGCTGCTTTTGCCGCCTCTGCCTTTGCTTTAGCTGTGGCTTTAGCTGCCGCTTCGTCGGCGATTTTCTTTTCCGCTGCCGCCCTCTCTTCCGCTGCTAATTTGTCTGCGGCCGCTTTTTGCAGAGCTGCTTCACGTGCCGCATCCCTCGCTTCTCTTTCTGCCCGTTCGTCTTTTATGAGCTGTTCTAATCTAGCAATAGCATCATCCTTGGACGTGTCTGGCTGTGAAGTTGTCGAAGGAGATTCGGGTTGACGAGGCAGTTGGCCAAATAACTGATGGTGAAGCATCCCGCCCGGCATAGGTGGGAAGCCTGGGTTATAGGGCATGTAACCGTTTGCGCCGAATGGAACTAGATCAGGTGGACCGAAAGCGCCATAGTGTGGGTTTCCAGGAGGTGGAACGTGGGACAGTTGTGGGATGTGTGGCTCCGGCGGGCTTTGTCCCCGACTTCTACTATGAGGCTGATGCAGACGATGGGCGGGATGAGGTCCTGGATGCCCAGGCAATTGTTCATTACCATAAAATGGAGGCATAGCTGGATGGTGTGGCGGTGGAAATGGTGATCCACCGTAGCCATAAGGCGGCGATGTGTTACCATATTGGCCCGGTCGACCCAAGGGAACGGCATGGCCAAATCTCACCAATTGATCTGATGGCTGATGCGGCGGAACGGCGTGAGGATACGGTGCATGTCCCAATCCATTGGGAAACACATTGTAAGATGGCCCGGAGGACGAACTTGGGGCGTAGCCACCAACGGGTGGAGGGACAACAGGGTGCCAATACCTCCTATCCGGTTGGTGTCGGCTGTAGTTCTCTAAAAATTCCTCGTCTGTCTCCTCACTATCAGGAGATTCTGGAGACTGATTGCGGCGCGTCCTGGTTTCTCTTTGCTGTGGGATATCTCGCCGCGAGTATCGGCGACTAGATCTGGAGCGGGAAGGAGTCACAGTATGATTAATATGACGACGAGAAGGTCGTGAAGCTCTTGCCCGAGATGCCGAATCCGAGCCCACCTCGTCTGGGTATGACAAATGCGCCCACTCCATATCCTCATCATCATAATACCCTTGACTGCCTGACTGGGAAGAAACGTTCACGCCAGAGGAATCTTCATCGTCACTCGTCACTGAGTGCTCCGAATCGTGATCCTCGTCTGAATTGATAACGATATTTACACTGCTTTTTTTTGGAAGACAATAAAAAAAATTAGTGAAAACTCAAATGGTAACACATGATTTCACAGTCAACTCACGGCATGGAGGAGAATTTTGGAGGGGTCAAGATCCTATAGAGTTATTTAAAACTGCCGGAACTTTGGGCAGAAGCGTTTCGCTCTCTGTCTTTTTAATGCTGATTCTGAGCGTATGAGAGAGTTGCAAAGGTGGACGTTAGACAAACAATAATGAACAAAAATTGAAGAAGCGTCAGGTATGCCCTGCATAGTAAAAGCAAGCGACTGACTTAGCATGCTCCTAGGGAGTGATAAGAGGGAAAAGTCAACAAAATAAGAGCCGATGCAAGGTACATTATATTAGGCTGTGTGTACCTGATTTCGCCTCTCTGAGCAGAATTTTGCAGAAGGCATTGGATTGGGATTCGAAGACGGATTGATTGCCTGCCTGAATGATGGCAGAATTGGGCACAGGCCTGGACAAGGAAGGGAGGGGGCGGATCTGAGGTCAACGCTAAGCTGTAAACAAACATCGTGTACTATGTAAGTATGTACCGTACATACAGTTACCATACTAGCGGTCATCTATTTGATCTACGACTGTATCAGTGTACGACATCAGTTTATTCTGGCTCTGCGACAAACACCACGAGAGCGAGCGCAAGTTGCATCAGGCGGTGGATAGAAACACACACAGAGGACGAACTCGGAGGGAAACGCACCACACTGAACATTTTGAGGCGAGTTTTGCTTCGCGACAGTATCGGTCTTACATATACATCATATACATCATACATCGTATACATCGCTGCCCGAAGCAGCCCACTTTGGCCGGTTTTGGTCCAACGTTACCCAACGGGTTGAGCGTGCGTAAACAAATCAATTGTGCGTTTAGCATTGAGTCACTGATTGCCTACAATACACGTCGTTTTGGGCATGGAGGCTGGACCCTCCTCACGTCGTCGAGAATGCTGTGGAATGATCTTGCGGAGATCGTAAGGCTAGTCAAATACGAAGTACAGCTAGATAACTACGTTAGGCGAGCAAAATCTAGTTAGTAGTTGGTAACTTTTGTGGCTCCTCATGCAAGCAATACAAAATTTAGACAGTCTGCTAACGTGTTCAGGTCCAGTTGAATATCATGCCCAAGTTTTACCCAAAGGTGGCTACGATCGAAACCATGTCCCTAAGACAGTGGGTTTTATCCTCAGACCCTGGTCCCCGGATTCAAGAGTGACGCAGTGCATATACAACGATTGGCTGGGTGGTAAGATAGCTTTAAGCATACAATATACGTGTCGTAGGGCTACCTAGTACGTACTACGTAGCTCAGCAGCCCGGCTTAGCAAATTTAAGTACAATACGGCCAAACAGATCAAGTCGTCATTGGCTATGGAACTAGATTAAGTTACACTTCTACGATTGGATACAGCTAACGATAATCTTAACGATGACCAGATCTATAGATCGAAATTTGTCCAATAGGTAGATAGATACGCAAGCCCATCCTGGAGGGCTTAGAAAAGTTTAAGTTGCATGAATGGAATTGACTCTACGTCCGCCGAACTAGCTCTTGCAAGGACTGAATGCCCTCTGGCGTTGTTTGGTGGCTAGAGGCCAATTTCTGTGATTGGACAAGCTTCTCTGCTTTCGCCGTTGCCGTGGCTTTGATGTCCTCAAGGGTCTTTAGAGGCGGTACTCCATCGCCAATACTGTGCTCTGGCAGATCTTTAATGTGTTTAATAAGTTCCGAGATTGTCTAATAATGGGTCAGCATCGGTAGGGCCCAAATCAATTATTGTGGTACCCCAGAAAATCAGAGAAGCGAAAAACGAAAAACGAGTGAGTCTGTCATACCAGTATGAGACCATACAAGCCTCTAACGTAGTCCTCGCATAACTCAAGACTCCGTAGAAAATGTTTGACGGACCTGGACAAGGTCTGCGCAGACGAAGTACTTCGGTCGGCTGACGTCGTAGATATGTAAAGGATCTCACCGAGTCGGGCATGTAGCTATGGACAAAAAGTTAATATAACCCTTAGATTGAGTGAAATTCTGCAAACTCACATTCCATGAGTTCGGTGTTACCAGCAATGCTTCCTCGAGACTGAATATCGCCTGCGCACTCATTGCATTGGACTGGTACAAGTCTGCAAGCTCGCACCATGCCTCAGCATCCGTTGGAAAAGCTTCAAGGTAGTCCACCAATGCAGATATAGCTTGTTCGGGTCTGTTTAAAGAGCGTAGGAGGGCAATACGTCGCTTTAAAATGGGCTATTGAACATTCCTTTTAGCATGGAACTTCGCCCCAACAGTGACAGATCAGTCGATTGATAACCCACCACATTGACGGCATTCTCCGAAAGTAACTTGTTATAGTCTTGCAAAATCGCCTCGAGTGAAGAGTTGTCCTTGGCCGTCGCCTCCTGGTAGAGACCCCTTAAGCCCATGATCCGTTCATTTGCTGGGCCAAATCGCACTGCCAAGCGGTCGAGACAAAGACGCGCCGACTTGTCATCACCGGTCCGTAGAAACACTAGCAAGAGCTGCTCCAGCTCAAGCCATTGGTCTGGGTCTTCGAAAGCAGCAAACGGAAAGGCGGAGGAAGATTCTCGTTTCATCAGTAAAGCGGAGGCCTGTTGCGTAAGGTGGAGAGCAGCGGTCGGGTCTGACAGTTGCAGTCCTCGCTCAAGATTTCCCTTGACAGTCGCCATAGCACAAATCCTGTAGCACCACCACTTGTCATATAGAGGTGATTTCCAAAAGACGACGAGGAAGCAATCCCATGTTTCCAGGCGATAGCTAGCAATAACAAGGGTTGTTGTTCAGCTTCTTTGGCCTTTCGACGTCCTCCGCCAGCGGTGAGGAATTGCCGGCAGAATATATGTCGTGACCAATCAGAAGGCTCGGGAACTTTCAACCTCCGATGATGTAGAGAAACTCCCGCGGTTTGTCACTTTCGCCTTGACACAAGAAGATGGATTCCGAAGATCTCGCCTACTCTCCTTCATCATTTCCATGAGCAGAGCTGAAAAGTATACCCGTTTTGGAGACAACTCACGGCATCGCTCGCCAGCAATCCTCAACGACGCCGGATCAAGCTGCGGGGTCCTTGCAGATTGCGAGAGACTTCATGACACTGATGAAGTATATACTGAAATGAGATTTGATCAATCATGTTCGTAACCAGACTCCGGGATCTTGAATATGATGTGTACTGACAAACCAGGTTCGAAAAATCTCTTTATGACCTCATTAGAGGTCTGCGAAGCCATAAAGGGAGTGAGGCTGAATATATTCAGAACAGCTTGAAGGAGTGCAAGTCGGAAATCAAATCACAGGACATGGGTTTGTAGTCATTATGTTCAGCGGTCTGATTTTTTGTTTTTACTAACAACCTGGCAGACAAAAAGACCATCGCCCTTCTAAAGTTGATATACCTTGAGATGTTTGGATATGACATGTCTTGGGCATCCTTCCATGTCCTCGAGGTGATGTCTTCGTCTAAATACTTGCAGAAGCGAGTTGGATATTTGGCTGCAGCTCAAAGTTTTCGTGCCGAGACAGAGGTATTAATGCTAGCAACAAATCAACTGAAAAAAGTAAGTCATCTTGCGAAGGAATAACATGAACAGCGTAATCTCATATATGGAATCAGGATATTGTCTCGTCGTCTGTGATGAACTTGTCATTACCGCTCGCGACATTGCCACAAATTGTAACTCCCTCACTGGCCATGTCACTTGTCAATGATCTCCTCCCTCGACTTTCTCATTCCAATACGGCCATTCGCAAGAAATCCGTCGTCGTACTTTACCGCCTTGCCTTAGTCTATCCTGATACTTTAAGATTAGCTTGGCCAAAGATTAAGGAACGTCTCATGGATGATAATGAAGACAGCAGCGTCGTTTCGGCTGTCATGAACGTCGTATGTGAGCTCGGTTGGAGAAGGCCCCATGACTTCTTACCTCTAGCTCCGAGGTTTTTTGAACTGTTAGTGGACAGCGGAAATAACTGGATGGCAATCAAAATTATCAAATTGGTCAGTTTAACTCTGCCGGATACCTGCTGATATTGTTTCTCTAACCTCCCTAGTTTGCAACTCTCACCCCTCTAGAACCACGCCTGGTGCGAAAATTACTTCGGCCTTTGATAGGCATCATCCAAACAACAACTGCGATGTCTCTTCTTTACGAATGTATAAACGGCATAATCCAAGGAGGTATCTTGAGTGAAGCTGAAGGAACACAAGAGGGGGGTGAGATTGCAGGCTTATGTGTGACTAAACTCAGGGGTATGGTTGTTATGGATGCCGATCCTAACTGTAAGTGAATCTTCCTTTTTCCCCATTTGAAAATTATAGTAAACGCCTCAGATTTAACACACATCAAATTCCATTCCACAGTGAGATATGTTGCTCTCCTTGCATTTAATCGTGTTGTCATCTCTCACCCTCACCTTGTGGCTATGCAACAAAATGTGATCATGGACTGTTTGGACGACCCGGACATTTCCATAAGACTCCAGGCACTCGACCTTGCAGTGCAAATGGCCACCTCTGAAACGTTACAGGATATTGTCAACCGGCTTATAAAACAACTGCTCAACAGCCAGAAGTTGGACTCTCAATATACTACAGGCAGTCACGCAACCGTAAATGTTGTTGGCAACGTCGACTGGCAGAGTCTAGAAATTGCAGATCCAATATACTCAACACAAGAGAACCAGGCACAACTTGAATTGCCAGCCGATTATAAGATCGAGGTCGTCGGTCGCATTTTAGACATTTGCTCCTGTGACAATTATTCGGATATTGTTGATTTCGAGTGGTATGTTGACGTGTTAGCCCAATTGTTGAGACTTTTGGCCCATTTCAACATGGGCAGACATTCTCAGAGTGGCGAGTTCTCGAATTATAGCCCCGATACGAGCATCTCGGCCAAGATTGGCGCAGAACTACGGAGTGTTGCTGTGCGTGTGAAAGCTGTGCGGGAGAAGGCTACTAGGACGGCAGAGTCATTCCTTTTCTTGGTTGATAATTTGCAGTTGCATAATACCGTCTCAACTCCGTATGCTGGAGCACTCGGTTGTGCTGCCTGGATAGTTGGTGAATTCTCGCAACTGCTATCTTTACCTGATCGTGTCCTGAACATACTTACCAATCCGTTCAACAAATCTCTACCAGGAACGGTTCTTGCTCTCTACCTGCAGGCAGTACCTAAGGTGTTCTCGCGATTGATATCTTCCGAACGTGAATGGTCAGCCGCCAGCTACACGCAGTATTCCATCATGCTTTCGCGGCTAATCACCTTTTTGGAGGACCTGGGAGCTCATCCAGACTTGGACGTGCAAGAACGTGCAACTGAATTCCTTGAACTTCTGCGTTTGGCGAAGGAGGCATTACAGCCACAACCGGCAGATGCTCATGGATTACCCTTTTTGCTCGCAGAAGTTATTCCTAATATCTTTAAAGGCTTGGAGTTGAACTCAGTGGCAGTAGATGCACAAAAGAGGGTTCCTCTACCTGAAAACTTGGATCTCAATGAGTCGATTACACATACCATACCAAAATTGGGCGATGATGCATATGATATCTGGCTCGAGGCGGAAGCATATAGCGACATTAAGAACTTTTATTATGTCTCTAATGGCTTATCGAGCATTCAGCAAAATTCCTGTCTGGATGTGCGACTGGGTGCAAACGCGGAAAATGCAGATATCGTAAATGGAAAGATAACCAGGATTACAGAACAACAGCGCCTCGGTCGTCGGGAACGCAACAGGGATGATCCTTTCTACATTGGATATAATGAAGAATTTTCTTTACCAACACACAGCTATCAAGACCATGACATGTCAAACAACGAAGAGCTTGATATAGATTCCATTCCCATTGTCGAACTTACAGGCTTGGGTGAACCCAGTGGTTCTGTGGGTAGCAGTCAAATTGGTGCGATGCGCACTCGGCCGGGCAGGTTTCAAATCGCCGCAGATGAAACTTTCGATTTCGACGGGCCCCTATCTACCCAAATTCAGAACCAAAGGGATACTAGCAACAACGTCGGTCGAAGTCTTCTACAAGTGGACTCTAGTGCCATTGAACGCCTAGCTCTGGGCGAGGAGCATGAGAAACAAACGAATAACCTTCAATATGTTCAGAAAGAGGAAGATGAAATAGCGGAGGCCATGCGGAAAATCGAACGGGTTCGCCTAGAAATGCAAAGGGCGTCTGAGCGAGCAGACATCCAGGGACTACCTTCCGACGGTAAACTTATTAAGAAGAAAGCCGTGAAGAAAAAGAAGAAGAAGAAAGCTCGTATCGAGGAGTCGAGTAGTGATTGATAGGGCATTTGTGACGGGTATAGTAGTAAATATAATAACTAGTACTTAAAACACGCTCTCCAACACATGAACCCAACAACAAACACTGAATAACAAATATAAAGCGTAACCCGGATTAAAGTAATATTAATACATGCCACGACAATGAATAGAACCTTGGAATGTGAACAATCTGTGTAGATCAAACCCCCTATTTAGGGTATATTGATGTTGATAGCCCGAGAATATTGCGCGATCATCGCCTAAAAACCGACACTATCGCTGACCATATCTCTGGTACGACCTTCAGGAGTTCGAAAATTAATCCACCGCAAACGACGAAGGCAAGCAATACTAAAGGTTGAGGTAGATTTAGTAGGCTATCCCGAGGGAATGCGTGTGTGTATGGGCGGGTGATTCTTGGGCATTCACGGACCTATCCACCCAGTTGACACCGTGGGCTTCTGTTTAGGGTTCTTCTTGAGGGTAGTCTGTGACTTCCCCCGTTTCGAGGCCTCGTGCTTCGCAAACTTCTCGTTCGCTTTCTTCTGTTTCGGTGTTTGGGCCTAATAGAGAAATGGAAAGATGGGCATGTTTAGCAAGATGTAACGATTTAATATCGGCGTTTGCAGTCTCACCATGGTCAGAGGTAAAAATCAAGTGCTAATTAATATCCTGCAGGCTGGATTTCAAGGCGGACATGAATATCGATTGTGATCGCTGGCCTTAATATGAGCGAATAGTTAACTAAGATGCCACATATGCGTTGGAGACGTTTGACGCTAGGCCCCTTTAAGAAAGGAAAAAGCTAACTCCGTTTCCCGCAACCCTAATATATAGCCCTAAGTTCTAACCGGAGCTACCGCACTAAACTCGCTGAGAAGAGCTATGCGGTGATTACCATGGTTAGTTCAAAAGGGAATATTTTATGTTTAAAAGCATTAATGGGCGTTAATTTTGGTCTGCCGCAACAGCCTCGTGCTCCCTTTGTAAGACCATAGGATCATTTTGCTCAAATTCGAAATTCCAAATCGACATAGCATTTCTCTTGCTTCTGTTGACGTTGTCTTTGGAACTCGTTGACCCAATATGTTGGAATAGGCTCGGGGTCACTGCCCATCGAAGTTAATCTTGTGCATCGGCATACTCTTCTAACTATGAGTTCGCATAACTCATATTTTGGGACTCGTACCAATGGACCATGTCTAAGACTCGCTGTCTAGGATACGCTTGTGCCTGGGAACAGTAACCCCTGGTTTTCATTTCATTGATTCCATCTGTGATATGAAGCATGGAGGCCCAACCCGCGGCGAAAAAAAAATGATGACAATAAGCGGCATGAAAACCAAGCAGACAATGCCAATGGCGGTATTTGAAAGGATTCCGCTGGTTTGAGTGAAACAGCGGCGGGTTGCTAAGATTATCAGGCCAACTGTCGCTATGGTAGCAATTGAACACACTATATATAGGTCACGTTCTTTTCCTTATTCCATCCAGCCTAGGGATTTATGCGTATAGAATACACGGAGATAAAGGTCTACGTTTGAGCATATTAGTCGGAGGACCAAGGCGGAAGGCAAAGAAGGAGAGACACGAACAATTCGATGCGCCAATCTGAGTGTTTGTTCTCCGGCATTTTCCAGCACCTGAAGCTCTGAAGGATATCATCTATCTATGGCAATGACATTGAGAATCCTAAATATACATATAAACTAGTAAATATTCATTCACTTAATTATCTAAAAAAAGGTACAAGAGACCTCATATTTAATATATTTATATACTTAATGTTATGAGCTGACCTCATGAGTATGTTCGGGCAAAGCCCTCACGGATATTGACAATCGAACTCTCCGCCGGACCCCGGCAAACCCGGACATGAAGCTATTCCCGGATCAC